>JABUQX010088251.1:20000-45000 GCA_015478945.1 Trachelipus rathkii
ATAGTAATAAGAATAATATGAGCGTATTAATTATCAATAGAACCCACAAATCTGTATTCCTTATAAATGAAAATATAAAATCCTCTGAGTCAGAATCAATTTCTACAGTTATAGATTTATAATTACATTTATAAGTATAATTGTTTTTTATTATATTTACTTTTATTATTATTATAAGACAAAGAATTTTTTAAAAATTTTATTATCAAAATACGATTTGTTCTTTTTTATTTCTGTCTTTTCAGTGATATTGTAAAAAAATCAAAAAATATCTGTACATTTTTTTAAAGGTAGCAAGCACCTCTTAGGAGGGGAACTGTTGTAAGTAATTATTACCGAAGATCTGGAAGAGTGATGGAACCTTAGCTCCTTGCCTGGCAACCCTGTCGCTTTACCAATTGAGGCACGCTAGAATTGTTCAATAAACTATTATGTATCCTCATACTGGAAAGAGTTACAAATTACTCATTATTAATCTTTAAAGTAACAAATGGTTACAATAATTTTTGGACTTAATAGTTTCAAAAATTATAAATTTACTAATACATAAAGTTAAAAATTACATTAAGACCACTTTCACACAAATACAATTTTTATTTGCTTGATAAAGACCCTTTCTTTTTACTAAAGAGATAATTAATTACATAAACACTTCTCAGATAGAGACAGGTAAGGGAGGGACTGAGGAGCTACAGCTTCCCCAGAAAATTTTGATAAAATCGAAAATATTTATCAATATTTTGACAATAAAAGCTCTATATATATAATAAAATAAAAATAGAAAAAGAGAGGTACCCTGAAAAAAAAATTCTTCCCCTCTCTCCCCCCAAAAAAATAGCACCCTCAATGAAAAAAAAAAGCCATGCGTACTCAAAAGGGCTAGAGAAAAACTTTAGAGCCTCATGCATCTTCGGAATGGTGAGATGGGTGCAAAACCTTCAAGTGGGAGGGAGGGGGGATACTTATAAACGGAGTTACAAAGACATCCATTTTTCTCAATGATGGAAAATTTTCCATTTCAGAGAATTTTAATTGGGTAGAGATTGTGAAAAGATTATTTTCTACACATTTGAGAAAAACAAATTGGAGAAGAAATAAAAAAAATCTAAATAGTAATTTTTTGATATTATTATTATTATTATTATTATTATTATTATTATTATTATTATTATTATTATTATTATTATTATTATTATTATTATTATTATTATTATTATTATTATTAATATTATTATTATTATTATTATTATTATTATATTATTAATTATTATATTATTATATTATTATTATTGTATTATTATTAAGAACACTAGCACTGCCCACCTATAGTTATTGATCCTCATATATCGAAATTAATTATTATTATATACTATTAGTATTCTCTTATTATTATTAATATTATTATCATTAATTCACTCTTATTAAAAATATTATTATTTATTATTATTATTATTATTTATTATTAATCTTATTATTATTATAAACGTTAATTTTAAGGTAATCTCTCTCTCTTCTCTCTCTTCTCTCTTCTTCTTTCTTCGCTTCTCTCTCTCTCTCTCTCTCTCTCTCTCTCTCTCTCTCTCTCTCTTCCTATATAGTAAAATTAGATATATATATAGTATATTAGTATATTATATATATATATATATATATATATACCCTATATATATTATATATTTATTATTATTATATCTGAGCTTGGATTCAAGTGTACATTTTTTCAAGGACAAGTACAAGTACTCTAGAATTGTTCAAGTTCAAGTACACAAGTATTCTAAAATTTGTTCAAGTACAAGTACATTTATCGAGAGTACAAGTACATAGTAACTTTATCCGCAAAACCATGACAAAATAATTTTAATCTATTATTAATTAATATATCTACCTATATAATTTTATATATTATATATATATAATAATATATATATATATATATATATATATATATATATATATATATAGTATTATATATATATATCAGATCACCATCATCATCATCATCATAACGATTATCATGATCATCATCATCACCCACTTCTCTCCCCAAGACTGGTATATATATGTAACATACACCGGAAACAGAAAAGTTAGTAGAGAATATGAAGCAATCGAAAAAGAAATCCAGCCTAATATACCACCCCTTATACTTAATGTGAAACCGAGTACGAAAACCAGTCAGAAACAATCCACCCTAGATGTTTCACGGGACCTCGATGGACCCTCACTATCCCTTACTGGGTATCTCGTCAATGTGGGGCAAACATCCCTTGAGTTCCAATTAGGTTAGGCGTGGGATACAAAACATACCAAACAACAAAAAACCCCGCCATTCACTATATGTATAGTGTATCCACCTTTCTTCTCCTCTGCCAAACTCACATTTCTCTCTTCCAGGCATTCCTTTGCTGACTCACAACTTTTTATTCTTCGGTCTCCCAAGCCAGTCGATTCCCTAAGCACCCTCAACCACTATCCCTTCCGTTGTATATATATACTATTAATCATCCTTTACAGACATGGATGAAACCATATCTCATTACATACTTTCCTATTATTCTTCTCATTTAACCCTTTCTTCATACCAGGCAACTCCAATGCGTTCATTCCTCATTTTATCAATTCTTCTCACACCTAACACTTCCCTAAGATTGTCCATCCCTGAGCACATTGAGCTGAATTTTTTTTTTTGATTTTTTTTTTTTTTTAATTTTCACCTAAACTACGGGCATAGCCTCTTTTTAATCGGGGGGTATACTTTTCTAGATAAATTTTCTACTAGGACCGAACTAGGATTCGAAACCTACGACTTTGCCATGCGACTCCGTCGCTCTACCGTTTGAGCCACTGTAGCGGCAAACATTTAGAGCTATACCTCTTATTCCAGACCATAGTCTCACTACTATACTACTTAGTCCCTTTACATCCACCAAGAATTTAATTTGCACCAACACCTTCCTCTACTATGCCATTCACAACTTTTTCCATACAACAATCTTCATCATTCCGTTCCCATTTCATCCAATATATATCCTAATATCTAAATATTTAAAGTCAGACACTTTTTCTAGCTGCTCACCATCTAACATAACTTCCATCGAGGACTGTGCTAATTCACAACCTCATTAACCTTACTCTTTCTACGTTTACTTTTTCAAACCCTTCCTTTTACACACCCTACCAAATCTCTCTACCAATCCTCTCAAACTCTTTTCAGATTCCCAATCATTTGTTTCAATGTAAAGATTTGATCCACACATCCTCTATCCCACTTCATAAAACAGTATCTTGTTCTCACCAATCTAGTCCTTTCAGTCACTTCTAACGCACACTATCGACCAAAATACAGCATAGACTCTTTCCTTTACCAGCACTCAATAAACTTAATTCCCCTATAATTACCTTACTGTTTACCTTACCCCCTAATTTACTCTATATAATATGTACTATATTGCTCTCCTTCAATCCCTCGGAACTTACCCCGTACCTTCCATAAACGCTTTGTTACACAGCTTCCAAATCCAATCAATCAACATCTCGCCTTTATAATTTTATCAAGAACACACACTCACCACATCACCATACACATACACATCACACACACACATTTTATATATATTTAATTTAAATATATTATTATATATATATATATATATAATTATATATATATATATATTATATATAATAATATAATATACTTATATATAATTTATATTATAGATAGTTGATTAAATAAAAATATCCCATTAAGTAATTTCACCCTGGTGGGATTGAACCTTTGCCCTAGCAGATGACGCGTAAGTGCTTGACCGCTTACGCACGATGGACTTAAAACGAAGAAATGCACGTAACATTAAATCTTCTGTAGTGAAAGTATAGCACCCTACCATACAGGACATGCCACTACTCTTCCTCCACTACTCGGTTCATAGATTCAAACAGGGCAACCGCACAAGGTTAAAAATACTCTATCAAACCGGAAGGGATATTTATTTGTATGATAAATGTAATCTGCTTAATCCTTCTTACACCTCACAGCAGTTGTAATAAGGTACTGTAAAAATACCCCATTAAGATTCACCCTCTAGCTGGGATTGGAACTGGCACCTAGCAGTTGATATCTCGTAAGTGCTTGACCACCCTACGCCACGATGGACTAAACACTTACGCGGACATCATCTTCCTGTAGTGAATATAGCACCTACCATACAGGACATGCCACGCTCATCCCGTCGTCCACACTCTAGCGTAGGGTCAAACAGAGGCATCGCACAATTGGCTGAAAAAATACTCATTCAACCGGGGAATATATTGTAATGATTGATAAGGTAACTGCCCATCCTTCTAACACTCTCACAAGCCTTTAACCCATCGTGGAAGTCACGTAGGGGCAAAAGCACTTTACGCGGTCATCTCTAGGCAAGTTCAATCCTCAGCAGCGTTTTAAATTACTTAATGAGTCGGTATTTTTACCAATAACTTATTTACATCTGCTGCGGATGTATAGAAGGTATGAGCAGTTACACTTACTTATCAACCAAATATAATTTCCCCCGTTTGATGAAGTTTTGTTCTCACCTTGTGCGGGGCCATGTTTTTGACCCTTCGCCTGGAGTGTGGACGGAAAAAGCGTGACATGTTTCCTGTATGGTAGGGTGCTATATTCATCTTCTTTTTAGTTCCATCGTGGCAATAGTGGTCAAGCACTTACGCGGTCATCTGCTAGGCCCAGGTTCAATCCCAGCAGGGTTGAAAATTATCATTATAAATGGGGTTATTTTTAATCTAATACTTATTACTACTGCTGTTGAGTGTTAGAAGGATGAGCAGTTACCTTAACAATTATGTATATAATTATTATAAATAATATATATAAATATTATAATATAATTAATTGTACTATATATTATATATATATTATTAATTATTAAATATATATAATATGATATAATATTATTATATATTATATTATAAATTAGTATATGATATATGAATATACCGTTATATATTATATAATGACATACTTTATAATCGTAAATGGAATATTGGGTAATAGTGTAAAGGGTGTCACGCCAGATTTTTATTAATAATCAGAGGATATACTCCTAAAAAATTAATATTAATGAAATAATAAATGAAAAATTTTAAAATCGTCGCTCTCTTTAGGAAAATAAAGTTTACAGCCTACCTAAATTTGTTTAAAAATTCCCAGTGAGTATATGTTTATTAGTTTTGTTATTTTTATTCAAAGGAAATACTCTAAAAAAAAATAATAAATTGAAGCTTTATAAAAAAAAAAAACGAAAAATGATTTAAGACTTGTATATGTTTTATTGTTTATGAGCCTCTCAAAGTTTTAGAATCTTAAGCCTAAAGAAGGATAGAAATTAGAAATTAAATAAATAGGAGGGCCTTGTGTTCATTTTAGGGCCATCCTAGTTTAGATGTTATTATAAGATTTGTTAAGAATACATAGATTTTCTCTTCAAATACAAGTTTAAATAAACTTATCATAACCTGAACCTAGAAGGCAGTAAAATTAGACCTAACCTGGAAAGATCAAAAAATGATATAAGTCTTTAGGGAAATAACAACTTTGAGAGGCTTAACTTTTTTCCTTAAAGAGTGAAAGTGACGATTTTCGTTTTCAGTATATTCTTTCATTATTATTTTAATTAGATTTATATCTTTGATTTTTATAAAAATTCGGGGTGACACACCTCTGCACTACTATTAAATTGAAAACTAGTTAGACTCTAATGTTATATAAAATAAAATAATTATCTGTAACGTAAAAAGATGATATAATAGAATATATAAGAAATAATAAAAATGCCAAAAGTACTTTTGCAAAGTTACTTTGCAAATTTTCAAAGTACCAGGTTGCAAGTACAAGACTGGTTTAGAAACGACTAAGTACAAAAAAAAAATACAAGTACAAGTACTTCAAAAATATATCTAAGAGACCGACTTCTCAAGTACAAGTACCAAGTACTTGTACTTGAACCCAAGCGACTGTTATTAATAATATAATTATATTATAATATTATTAAATTTAATATATATATATATATATATATATATATATATATATATATAATATAATTATATTATATATATATATATAATATTTATATATATATTATTATTATAAATTATTATATATACACTTAAAACGTTATATGTCAACCAGTTTGGTAATATATGTTATTATGATGCCAATATTCTAAATGAAATTGTTTATTACTACCTAACAAATTTTCTTTGAAAATTTTATTTAAGATACTCAACTGATTAATTTTAAATTATATAAATATATATATATATATATATTATATATAATGAATAATATATATATATACTTATATATAAATAATAAATATACCTTATATATATATATATATATATATATAATATATATATATATATATATATATATATATATATATATATATATATATATATATATATATATATATATATATATATATATATATATATATATATATAATTTATTATATATATATATATATATATATATATATATATATATATATATTATATATATTATATCATATATATATTCCATTCCACTATATATTTTTAAAAATTTGAAAATTTTAGACCTGCCCAATCAATATTTTTCCAATATTTGTGCTAACAGATGAGACTTACCCCCAAAAAATTTAGCAAAATTTTTTTTCGGTTTTAATTTGAGTCAGCATTAATGCGAAAATCTAATTAAATGGAGTAAATCAAGAATATGGTGTTTTAATGAATTTTATGAAAACTGTTCTACAGTCTCTATCCTTAACGTAATAGTACAGAAATTTATAACCTTTATATTGAGAAACTAAACTTGAGACTATGTTAGGTTGTCATCTTTTTTCACATTTATAATTTTTCATAATATCTCAGTTAAAAATCAAGGCAGTCTCCAAAGGTTTATAGTAACAAAGGTATACCGCAAGACCGCAAGACCGCGAACCGTTTGACCTTTCGATCATTTTCCCTGTTGACCTTTTGGTTCTAGATTCGCAAAAACTATACTTAAAGCTTTCATATTCACTGCCTCGATTTTTAAGTGGGAAATTAAAAAAAATAAAATAAAAAAGAGTTGGCCGATATAAAATGAACATCTTTTATTTACATTTATTAATAATTCATTACAAACTTATTAAAGATCATTTTCTCTTCAATATTTCACCAAGGATTAACTGCTGAGGAGGAACGGTACCTTAAAACGCTTTTGATCCGCAGCGTCAAGAAGCAAAAAATAATGTCGAGAATAACATCATTGAAATTTACCGATAAAAGCTCTGATGTCACGAACATCACTAAAGACGTCATGAAGTTGGTCTCCTTAGAAAGCAAATCACCATCAAAGAAATTGGTCTCATTCATGCGGTCTCAAAAACAAGTGGAATTCACAAAACTGGTAGGACATTTATAGTACAGTCTACAATTCTAAAGTCTTTCAGAAAATATTTCCAAACCCTTTCCTTACAGTGTCCTCTCTCTCTCTCTCTCTCTCTCTCTCTCTCTCTCTCTCTCTCTCTCTCTCTCTCTCTCTCTCTCTCTCTCTCTCTCTCTCTCTCTCTCTCTCTCTCTCTCTCTCTCTCTCTCTCAAATAAATCGTGTAGCTTTCATTTCGCTCTCCTCGATTCTGTTCTTTGCATTCTTATTCAAAGAACAAGTTCCACATTCATAAAAGTCAAACATGTCTCATTGTTTTTGTTTAATAAATTTTATATTCTTTGTCTACCTCAATTTTATGTGTGCTGTTTTTTAAAGCAATAGGTACAACACTTACTAATTCTATTATTGATTTCTGTAGGGTATTCATATTCAAAGCCAAACATCTAAATTGCCTTGATTGTTTCATCAGATTGTTTCATCAGATATTAGTCCAAAGTTGTACTCGGCTCTTCTTGTTCACTTGAAGAGCACAACCCCAAAGTGTTTTTGTTTCCTCAATTTTATTTCATACAGAATAAAGTTCAAACTCTATATGGTAATAAATTTGAATAGGAGCAGAATTCTCAGAGACTATAGCCAAATTGTCTGCATATCCGAGCACAACTCTACGTACCATATATATCTTCTCATAAGGATGTATTCCAGAAATACTATAAAAATTATAAAGGAGAGCAAACTCTTTTGTTGTAATTCAAATATTAATGGCAAACAATTAACTTCTATTATGCCGTGTTCTAAGCCTACAGAGATTATTTTCATGTGTACTCTTCAATGTAGTTGGAAATTTTGGTGTAAATGCGATATTCAATAAAAGTTCTTTTAACAGTCTGTTTAAAATCAATGAAAGGAATGCAAATATTCAATTCCCATTCGCTACTCTTCTTTTTCTTTTCTCCAAACTGAAGATCAAATCAACTAAACCATTGTGGCCTCTCTCACAAGTTGGGTTTGATACTCAAATTATAAAAAGGGATTGCGCTCTCGCCAATTTTTTAATAGTATTTATGGATAACTATGAGAGAAGCCAAATAATAATAAGATTTGCATGCAAAATTGCGAATGGATATGCCAGCAATTTCATCCAAAGAAAATTTTCATGCATTTTCCCAGTATGTGACAATAATGATAAGTTTGTATACAGTATATGCAAACATGTAAAACGAACATATCAAAAACATATTTCAATCTTTCAACACCTTACCTATTTACCAACATTTATTAAATGTTCCTGGGATTTAAGCTCTCTTCTCGAATGTTGTTTAAAGTTTCATTTGCTAAAAGATACTTTCCTGCTCTTTCATCTTTCCTCTCACTTAGCGGGCTTTTTTAATCTCTTATATAATATACAATTCATATTTAGCAATTGCAATTCATTAGATAGTATTGGTCCTTTCACGAAAGTTGTATTATGTGAAATGATCAAGAGATTACATAACACATGTAACAAATCTTCCTGTAAAGCACAGCCAATTATTTCCCATTATCCTGCCTATTCTCTTTTAGTTATTCGTTCAATATATTTTTTTGACTTTCTTATTTTCTGTTGATCATATATACGAGTACTTATGATTTCCAGCGATTTAAAAAATATACATTTAGGAATTTTTATGACGATTAGGAACAGAGAAGATTTCTTCAATCATGCTCCAAATCGATACCCCTTCCTTTGAGACATGTCTCGCTGATGAATCATAACCTTCATTTGACACAAGATTTAGGCAGTTTGGTTATTTTCAATTTAATTTTACCCACATTTATTCATTGAAACTTATTTTTCCACGCTACCACGGACATAATTTATGCAGAAGTACATACACCTTTATTGCAAAAAGTTTTTATTTGTAGTCTGTAAAGATGACTAATACTGTAGCGTTATTCTATGAACCAATTCCTCAATCAACACCACACCCACAAAATGTCGTGAATTGTTACCCCAACTGTACTAAGGTTAGCAATCCTAGTTTAATAAAGTTGTATCTCTACCTGGAACTCAGGTCTCACAGAGTCGTAGGACTTCCAAATTTAGTTTTTTTCGACAAATGCGCAATCTCTTCTTTCCCTTCTAACAGAGTCCCAAAATTTGTTGTAACCATTTTGAATTTAGTATTTATCCAATATAATTATTTTTAAAAAAGTTCAGGTAAGAAATTCTAAATCCTCTCACTAATACGAAGTAGAACATGCGTTTCTTAAACACTAAATTTAAGTCAACAGCTTGCAAAGAAAACTATAAAAATTAGACTTAATAATAATATAATAATAATAATAATAATAATAATAATAAAAATAATAATAATAATAATTAATAATAATAATAATAATAATAATAATAATAATAATAATAATAATAATAATAATAATAATAATAATAATAATAATAATAATAATAATAATAATAATAATAATTAATAATAATAATAATAATAATAATAATAATAATAATAATAATAATAATAATAATTATATTCAAACACCAGTATAATAAAAATATAACTAATAACAACCATAACTAATATAATAATAACACTAAATTTAAGTCAACAGCTTGCAAAGCAAACAATAAACTTAAGAGTTATAATAATAATAATAATAATAATAATAATAATAATAATAATAATAATAATAATAATAATAATAATAATAATAATAATAATAATAATAATAATAATAATAATAATAATAATAATAATAATAATAATAATAATAATAATAAAAATATAAATAATAATAGATAATAATTAATAATAATAATAATTAATAATTATAATAAAATAATAATAATAATAATAATAATAATAATAATAATAATAATAATAATAATAATAATAATAATAATAATAATAATAATAGTTATCAGTTTTTATTTAAAATACGTTTTATATAATTCTTATCACAATGCTACTTTTTTCCTTTTTTATTCACTAGTGCTCAGCTTTCATTCTTTTTGATGATTATATTATATTATATTATATTATATTATATTATTATATTATATTATATTATATTATATTATATTATATTATATTATATTATATTATATTATATTATATTATATTATATTTTCATCTATTTATTTAGGTTTACGAGAACAAAGCTTTCAGATCTCAACCGTGGCTGGTATTTTCAAATCAGGATTTCAAGTACTTCTTCAACGATTTTATGCTTGAAATAGATAATAAGGTAATATATTTTTATCAAATATGTTTTTTTTTCAAATTTTGCAACTTATATCACGACAATTGACAATCAGTTAATATTTATCAATCAATCAATCAATCAACTCCTGTTATTTGTACCTACAATTAAGGTGCAATAATTAACTAATCGAACGCAGCGTCTTCATACCGATATATTATGAAGATTTGCAATTCAAGATTTGATTGAAATAAAATTTCTTTCTTTTCAGTCATCTCTGTTCTTTGCAATTATCTCAATTTTCTATTGAATTTCATTTTCCTCACTTTAAAGCCGACATCTACGCACAAGAGAAAGTTGCGTTAGCTGGTGTATTTTTAAATTATTGTCATACACGTTCTTTAATTAGGTGTTATCTGCTAATAACTGACACGTGAAGAGAAAGAAATTAAAAATAAAATAAAATAAATAAATGAATAATACTAAAAAAAATACAGTTAGTGATCCGGCACACGGTCAGATTTTTTTTCACTATCTTACGTCCAATTTTTTTGATAGATGATCTTGATTGAAGAGTTAGAAGAAGAGAATGGAAACGAATTTAATTTTTGGGATGCATATAGACCAGGCAAGAGCACTCCTATGATATATAATTTGATTGGGAAACTGAGTATTAAAAACGACCAAACAAAGGAACAGGATTTAGAAAACCTTGAAATAGAACCTTGGAGCAGAAGAGCAGATTTATATGGAATGAAAGTTAGATGCACAGTAATGCAAGTAAGTTATTATGATTAAGTATTTTCCTTAAAACAATAACAATTTAAGTAACGTAAACATTTTACTCAATAAAAAGAATTGATTTTTTCTTGTTAATTTTTAATTATTTTGACAAGCTTTATCCAAGAAATAATCTTAAAGAAAATGGAGATGGAACGGTGTCTGATGATGGCTATTTGGGGAAAATGTTTGAATATATCTTGAAACACATCAATGCTACGTATGTATTAATAATGCTTGCTTAGGACAATGAAATATTATGCTATCACATATACAGGAGTTGATTTTATGCTACTGTGAATCTTAATTTATTGATTTCAAAATAAGTTATAGGCATTTCTTTTAGCAAATGGTTCATCTTTACTCAAATCTGAAATTAAATCATTTCTTTTAATAGGTCATACTGCACTAGACCACCTGATAGACTTTGGGGAGGAAGCCTAAAAAATGGAAGTTTTAGAGGCATGATGGGTCAAATGGTAGAAAAGAAAGTTGACATATGTATTTCACCTTTAATTATAGAGATAGAGAGAGCTGAAGTTATACATTTTCTACCTCATTTCGTTTACTTCAAGTAACGTTATTCAGAATTTTTAATATATATATATATATATATATATATAAGTATATATTACATATATAGTATATAGTATATTATTATTATATATATATATGGTTAGTATACATATATATTAATATATATATTTATATTTATTTAAATTTTTAATATTATATAATATATTTTATATATACTGATATATATATATATATAATACATATATATATTTATAATATATAGTAAGATTTATATAATATTAAGTATTATATATAACATATAGTATATATCTATATCTATATATTATTTATATTTATATATATATTATATATTTACTATATATATAAAATATATTTATATTATAATTATATATTATATATATATATATATAATATATATACTATATATATCATATATTATTATTATATATATATAATTATTATAATATTTTAATATATATATATATATATATATATATAGTACTTATGATACAATCTAAGCGACCACACCTTTTTCTCAAAAAGTATTAGAGCTATCGCTTTAAAACTTGGTATATGTTTATTGTAGGCATTAAGTCGTTACACGCGAAATTTTCCAATGTCTCTAGGATGTATACTAGGGGGATACCTCCCCCTAGAGCAAGAGGGAAAAGATGTCATTTACCGCCCTCCAGCTCGCGTCCCAATTCGAGGGTATAAAGATATAGGCCTAACGTTCTTCCGTGAGTGTAATTGATCACTGAGTTTTGGTGACCTTAGGTCACCCCTAAGTGGGTGATGCCCTGTTAGCGAGGTCAAATTCGCCATGAAAACCATGTTAGGCCTTAACGTCTCGGGCTTAAAAATTTGGATGCTGAGCTATGTTGAGATGCGTAATTTCGTCGGGAAGAGCTAGTATCGTCCCTCTGCGCAGACGAGAGTGGGGTATCCGTTAAAGGGGGAGCGCTCCCACTCTAAAGAAATTTAAATGATCGTAAGAAGACTGAAATTTCGAGTTGTAGGTGAGCCGAGTGAGAAGGATTCTGAAGTCGGATTCGGCTTCGGATTCCGGAGCCCCGGGGGGCCCCCTCCGGAAAAAAGAAGAAGAAATGATGAATGCAAAATGGAGGAAGAAGGCAGGAAGTGAAGAGAATGAGAGGATGAGTTTTAGAGGATTCCAGTAGAGGAGTCGGAGTCGAGATACAGGCTCCGGTGCGGCAGCGGTCGGGTGATTGGACTTAAGAAAACATTCGTCAGAACAACAATGTTGGATCCTATATATGTTATCGAGTCTGTGATTTCGAAAATGATGGTTTCAGAACCAATCAAGAAAAAAATAAAATAAAAAATAAAGTATAAATAAATAATTAATTACAATAAATAAATTAAAATTTCTTATTCTTTACGTTTATAACTACAAATTATACGTTTTTACATAGCCCTAATCCGATCAAATCAGTAAACCAGAAATTCAAACAGCCCTCCTCACCCCCCTTCCGTGATCTATTGATCCATTTATTCAAGTCATATTTTTAGAATAAAATTGATGTATTTAAATACCCTAAAGCAGGTAATCAGTAAATCAGTAATCAAGCTGTACCCCCAGCACCCTCCTATCCATCCGTGATCCATTGATCATTTGATCTATTGATTCAAAGTCATATTTTTTTATAAATTGTCTTGATTTTACATCTACCCTAAGTCAGTTAAATCAGTAAATACAAAAATCACCATCAGCCACCCTGTTCCTATCCGATTCCGTGATCTATTATTATTGATCTATTGATCATATTGATCTATTGATTAAAGTCATTATCAATAGTGCATTTTTACATACCACTAAAGCAGTAAATCAGAAATCAAACCCACATCCATAGCCACCCTCTTTCCATTCGCTCATCTATTAACTACTGAGCTATGATCTATTGATCTATGGATTTCAAGTACAATATTTTTTTACTTAAATTGTTATGTTTTACATTACCCTATATCAGTAAATCAGCAAATTAAAACCAATCCAACTACCCTAACGCATACCATACCCCTCCCCTCCCCTTCCCACCCTTCCATATTATTAGATCTATTGATCTATTGATTATGTCACATTTCAAGGTATCATTTTGGTATGAACCATAACAGTAAAAACAAATTCTGTTATACACTGGATTAAACTATAATTATTATGCTTAACGTACAAAGTTTTTCACATTATAAACTACATGCATCATCTGAACTATGAATATAATGCACAAACGACAAAAGGTCGACACACTTAAACAATTAAATAAACTGTTAACGATTACACAGTCCACACTAACAACAGTAAAGTAACTAACATAGCTTACAAAAAACGTAACCTATTCACCCTTTGTCAAGCATATCTCTAACATAACAATGTAAATTTATATTAACATGGTAATATGTAACAAAAATTTTATCACAACAACAGGGTTCAATTATCGTATAGACTGAGCAACGAACATACTCATAACGTAATAAAGGTTCTACATAATAAAAGCTAACATAGGGGATAACTAAATGGAACCGATAAGAAAAATAATGTAAACGACAAAACCAACACACCTGACACACGAAATAAAATGTTAACCATTAACCAAAATTCCAACTTAACACCTATAAAGTGCTAACATTTTCATGCAAACGTAACCTTATTTACCTTTACTACAAGCATTATCTCTAACAATTGACCGTCTAATCTTAACATGCCACCAAGTAAACATTTAGCAAAAAAATGTATCATAAATCCTTGTCCGATTATATCATACAGACCAATGAAAATGCTAACGATTAAAAAGTTTTTTATAATAACATAGAAAGTATATTTAACAAAAAATTATCATAAACCATTACCTAATATTCATTACATCAACAAATAATTGCAAACAGAACAAAGTTTTATCCAAATCCAACATAAAAATAACAAAGTTTTATCCAAACATGACAAAAATAAGTTCGTTAATAAAATATATAGTAAAGGTAATAGGTTACCGAATTTGAAAGCACGTAAATCAGAAATCAAGTAAAATCAAACCCTCGTCCCCGCCCGCTCCCATCATCCACCCGCCGATGACCTTTATTTTGACTATTGATCCATTGATGTCAGGTCACACTATCGAAGATCAATTTCGAAATAAACATTGAGTACAAAAACTAAGTTCTTTAATGATATAACAACGAAATATCATGCTAAACGTAACACCTTTTTTCACATTAAGAACTAACATAGCAAATAACCGAACTAAAGACATATAGTACAATGACAACAGGAATCCTTAACACACCTTTATGCCACGAATAAACTAAACATTAACAATCATATTAGTAACAATACAGGTAAGTACCATAAACAGCGTACCAAACGTACGCATATTCACACATTTTTCAAGCATGTCTTTACATGATTTTCAATGTTAATTTTACATATTAACACTATCTTGATTTCGAGCAGTGGTTTTAGGGACTCACAGAACATCAAGCACAAATGAGATCTTTATAACTAACCACAAAGTAATACTCTAACGTAATAAAGTATTTCACCATCAACAGAAGAACTAAACAAAAAGAATATAAATGCTACAAAGACGACAACCTAACACAGACTTACGCAATGAATAAATGTTTAACATTAACAAAGTTCCACACTTAAACACAGTAAAGTAACTAACATGCATACAAAAACGTAAATCTTTCATACTTTTTCAAGCATATCTTCAACATATTAAAACGTAAATTTTACATAGACACAGTAATATTTAACAAAAATTATCATAACCTGTCCTATCTATTATACAGACATACGAATAACTGTAAACATGAAATTTTATCCAGAGAACCATATACATAAAATAGGTTTTTTTGAATAAAATATTTCATAATAAATTGTGAATACGTTTACTACGCGTGTAAAGCAGTAACTCAGTAAATCATTAAATCAACAACCATCAACCCCTCCCCACACTCCCTCCAGACCTTTTGATTATTGATCTATGATTCATGTCACATTTCGAGAATATCATTTCCGATAAACATAACACAAGAATAAGTTCTTTATAAACCAACCAACGAATATATGCTAACGTAGCAACGTTTTTACGTTAATAAAGCTAACATAAACATAACCTGAACTAAGAATATAATGACAACGACAAACATAACACTACCATTATAGTACGGAATAAAGACTAACTAACATTAACACAACTTCCGCATTTATACAACAGTAATGTACTAAACACTTCGTACAAACAAACCTATTTCACACTTTTCAAGCATATCTCTTAACATATTAATGTTAATTGTACATTAACATCGCAATATTAACAAAATTAGCAGAGTAACCCTGTCTAATCATCATACTGACAACGAATGAAAATAATGCTAACGTAAATTTTCACATTAATAAGTACCATATTTATAACAAAATTCATCATAACCTCGTCAACATATCATAAAATCCCTAGAGCGGTAATAATTGCAAATACTAACAACAGGTTTACCCAAAATATATAAACATGAAGCTGAATAAATAATTTGTATAATCATAACATAAAAAAAGTTCTTTGAATAAAATATCACAGTAAAGCGTAATATTAACTATTTTACAGCAGTTAAATCGTAAATCAAGTAAATGCTAAACCACCCAGTCCCATGCATACCCTATCCCATCCACCACCCTTGATCTATTGAACTATTGATTCAAGGCATATTTTTACTATAAATTCGTAGCAGTAATAAACATAACATAAAATAAGTCTCATTTATTTACTGACCATACGAATATGTGCTTAACGCAAACAAGTCTTTAAATCAAGAAAGCTACAAACATCATAGAACTGAACTGATAGAATTATAAGTAACAAATGCAAAACCTACAACAGATAGCGTATTCGAATAATCCGCTAATTCCTACTTATTCAAAGGTAAAGTAGGCTAACAGGTACATAAAAACTACTCGAGTATTCTTCCACTTTACGCATCATCCGCAACACGGTTAAAGCCTTTTCTAACAAAAATCCCTTAAGCAAAGTAACCAATCTAAAAAGTTACCAGCATTGTTGAACTATAAATTGACACTATCTTCATCAAAAGTGTCACTCGTTTCGAAAATAACATCAATTTGAACTAAATAGAAACTAAACGAAAATAAACATTAGCAAAATTCCTAGGCCAAAAAAACCTACATTACTCAACAAAAAATTAACCTAGCCTCACGTTTCTAATCTTAGAATGGGTTAACATAATATTTACAAAACGCTAATCACTTCTCTAACAAATCAGTGTTACATTTCACACTCATAGTATTATGCAAAATAAAGCGTACAACTTAGAATAAACAGTTTCATTAACCAAGAGTATCTAAAGCACCACCACCTCCCGAGAGGAACCAAGGGATGCCCTTGAAATGTGTGAATCCTTGAGATTAGAGGATCACCGGAATAGAGTGAGAATTACCCCTCCGAAGAGGTAAGGCCTCAGCGCCGAAGGGCTGAGCCTAAAAACCCGCTTAATTAATGGAATATACGTTAGGCTTAAGCCATAAAAACGCTGACTTAGAATTAATGTAAGAAATTAACGTTAATATGTTAGAGATATGCTTGAAAGTAGTGGAATAGGTTACGTTTGCATGAAATTTTTGAGTAACTTTTACTGCGTTTACGTTGTGGACGTTGTAATAGTTAACAGTTTATTCGTGCACTGTAGGTTGTTAGTTTAATGATTGTACATGTATTTTCATAGTTCATGTTCTCTATGTTAGCTTATTTATATTCGTTGGTCAATATGATAATTAACCAGTGTTGCTAATAAATTTTTGTTTTAAAATTAACATATTTTAAATATAAATAACCATTGTTCGAAGATAGAGTAAACCAGTATGTTAGAGATATGTGCAAAAGGGTAATAGGTTACGTCCTTAAGCTATGTAGTACTTACTGTATGCTAAGTGTGAACTGTGTATTTATAACAGTTATATTCATGTGTAATGTTGTGTTCGGTTTGTCATGTGCATTAAATTCATAGTATCAGATGTATAGCATGATATGCTTATTAATTGTGAAAACTTTGTTACGTTTAGCATATAGTGCTCTGATCATGTATAAAGAATTTTGAAAGTTTTATGTATGTTATCCGAAATGATACCGAAATGTGATCTGAAATCATAAGATCAATAGATCGATAGATCATGGAGGTGGATAGTATGGAGAGGTAGTTGGATGGTGGTTTTATTTACTGAGTTACTGATATTAGGTATTGTAAAAACATCGCAATTTTTAGTTAAAATATGACTTGAATCAAAGTTCAACAAGGAATCAATAGGATCAATAGATCAATTAGCATCAATAATCATAGATCACGAATAGACAACAGAGGCAGTCGTTGGATGTGGGTTTGATTTATGATTTACTGCTTTAGTTTCTTAAAAATGTCATATTTATTAAAATATGACGAATCAAACAGGATTCAATTAACTCCAATAGATCAAAGAATCAATAGCATCAATAGATACAAATTAGATCACGCGTTGGAAGGGTAGGAGGTGGCTGGATGGTAATGTAAAACATTACAATTTACTAAAAAATAGACGAATCAATAGGATCAATAGAGACAATAAGATCAATAGATACGCAAAGGGCTGGAGGAGGCTTTTGATTTACTGATTACTGACTTTACTCCATTAGATCATTGATCATATTTACTAAAAAATTATGAATCAATAGATCAATATAGATCAATAGATCATCGGAAGGTGGGAGGAGGGGTGGTTTGAATTACTGATTTTACTGATTTACTGTTTAGGGTATGTAAAACGTAAAATTTGTAATTTATAACATAAAAGATAAGAAATTTTATTTTATTATTTATTAGTGTATTTATTATATTATTATTGTTATTTATTTTTTTTCTTTGATGTTCTGCAACATCATATTTCGAAATGCTACAGACTCAGATAAATATATAAGGAATACCAAGATTTCATACTACGAATGTTTATTAATTCATCACCGCACCGGCCCAGCACCGGTGGTGGTGGTACTGACTCCGACTCCTCTGCCTCAGACTCCTTCTACTCCTCTTCCTCATTCTTCTTCCTTCTCCTTCTTTCAATGTTTTCTTCCTCTTCTTATGCTTTTTGCATTCATGCATTTCTTCTTCTTTTTTTCAGGAGGGGCTCTGGAATCCGACGAATCCGAAGCCCGAATCCCGACTCAGAATCCTTTCTCCAACTCCGGCTCCTCCACCCAGCCTCCAAATTTCAGTTCTTCATACATCATTTTAATTTTAGGGGGCAGCGCTCCCGCTACGGGGGACGTAGGGGGACGTAATCTCGTCTCAGCCTTTCTTCCTCATCTGTATCTACATCCAATATTATTCCTAGCCCGATTACGTTAACCTAGCATAGGTTTTTCAGGGCAAATCTGACTTTGGCGCTAAGGGGTCATCACCCACTTAAACTCGCGGGTGATAATACACTCACGGCACCGAAGAACGTCTAGCCTAATACTTTCAAATCCGAATTGGGACACGGTGCAAAAGGACGTGACATATTCACCTTCGACTCCTCGGGGGAGATACTCCCTATATGATTACATCGTAAGACATGAAATTGGATTGTATAACGAGCTTAATGCCGTACATAGAACACGATACAAAAGTTTTTTAAAGCGAAATAGTCTCAATACCTTTGAGAAAAAGTGTGCTCGCTCAGATTGTACATAACTTACTATATATATAATAATATATAATATTATTATATATATCCTAATTAATATATATAAGTATATATATATATATAAATATATATATTATAGTATATAATAGTTATACAATATATATATATATGGCGATTTATAGCGAATCGTATCCATATGTACCTTCCAATAGACCATACTAAAAACTGATTAAAATAATTTTCTTTATGATTAAATAGAGGGTTAAGTATATTAGTAAATACTAGATGTTCAAAGTTAATTTAACTTGAATGTGAAAAAAGTAAAAAAAAAATTGATATATTATTTAGTATATATTATCATATATTATATCTTATATACTATCACTATTGTACTTTATTATATTATTAGTGTATAATATATATAATATTATTATATAGTGTAATATATATATAATATATATATAATATATATATATAGTAGTTATATATATGAATATATATATATATAATATTATTATAATATATGTATATATATACTATAAATATAATATATTATATATATATATATATTATGATAAATTATATAAAATTTCACCCACGCAATCAACCGAGGTCAAACTCGTAGAAATGTACTTTATTTAGTATATACTCTCTGTATATAAATTATATATTTATAATATAATATAATTGACTAATAATTTATAATATATATTATAGATATAGTATATATACTATTTATTACCTTTTAGTGTAGGTATACTAATAGTATCTATTTATATATATATATTTATTATATATATATATATATATATATATATAATATAATATAATAAATATTTATATATATATATTATTTGGATTATATATATATATATATATATTATTTATATATATATAATATGTATATAATATATCTATATATATAGTATATTATTTATATAGTTATATATATATACATATATATAATAATATAATATATATATTTGTATATATATATATTATATATATAGCTTATATATATATACTAAGAATATATATAATATAATTAATATAGTATATATATATATTATTTATATTATATCATTATACCTATATACTACTTATATATATACTACTATATTATAATATAGGTATATCATATTGTGGAATCTACAGCTCTTCCCGCTCGTGATATTGTTATATATGTGAAAAACCTTGAGTTGCAGATGCAGTATTATGAAATTGCATACATTTAATTTTTTAATCTTTACACATCACTTTAAAACTTTTTAAATCATTAAAATTTAAAAAAATAACAAGTCCTGCCTAGCTTTATCTGAAATCCTGACTAAGAAATAATTTTCGACTGAAGTACTATTTTCTGGAGTTGTGTTAATTGTCAATCTGATAGAAAAACAAGTTACTTATAGTTTGACTACGTTTTGCTATGCTACAAATTTTGACACCGGTTCTCTGAGACACCTTAAACTGTTTCCACTTTATACACTCAGGAATTTACTTATTGTATAATTCAAATGCTATAAAAAATTTCGAATCAACTTCGGTTTCCTCTCAGGACGCGAAATTTACACACTTTTGATTGAAACATCAAGATTAATTTCTTACAATCAGATATATATATATATATATATATATTAATTTACTATAATATATATATAATATATATATATATATATTTATATATAAGTATATTAATATATGATATATATATAATATATTCATGAGTTATTTGGCTCGTACAACAATTATTTGTCCAAGATTTGCGAAAATGACATTGCAAGCAACTATAACTCGACATAATCAAGAGAAACATAACTTTAATAGATCTTAAGATGAAAATAAATTTTGATATCATAATCATTTATATATAAAATTTAAACTTATACTTTCTCATATGTTAATTAAATTGTGTGTTAACAATATTAAAAAGATATAAAAGTAATAACATAACTGCTGGAGAAACTACTATTAAACAAAATAACCCATCTATATCACTTTTTGTTTAGTATATATTATCTACACAGTTGATAATATAATAATTATAGTATTTTATTATTCAATATTTTTTTATAATAATAGATATTAAATATTGCAGTTACGTATTATTTTCTACTCATATTATATTATGATATAATATATATCATTATATATCTTATATATACGAATTTAATATTATTATTATTTTACTAATATAATATTATACAATTATAATAATTAAGTATATATAATAATAACTATATATTATATGTTACAGTTTCATACTTCTCATTTGACAATTTTAACCAAGTTATCGCTGACGGAATGTACTCAATATTACCTAATTCAAGCGACAGCCGAGAATCCTATAAATTGTCAAATTTTGATAAATCATAATTATACAGTTTTTATACTATTTTAATTACGTATTATATTATAGAATATAAATATAAATAATTAATCTATTAAAACACTAATAAAATAATTAGTATTTTAGTGATCATTATATATATATATATATATAGATATAATATTAATATATTATGTTCTTTATACTATATATAATATTATATATATAACTAGTTAATTATATAATAGAGAATTAATATTCTTTTTATATATAATAGATATATGTATGTATATAATCGTAATCATATAATTACCTATTATAGTTAATGTACCCTTCACCTGAGTAAGATTATTTTCTTAGAATTAGTGTTAGCATTAAATATTATATTATAATTTGTATAAATTAATTATATATAAATAATATATATTATATATATATCATATTAACTAACTTAATCTTACATACATATTGTCTTAAATAGTAGTTATTTAATATAATAAACAAAAGAAAAAAACTGGTCAAAATTTACTCATCAGTATCTGATACAATATTATAGGTGCGACGGATCTGTCGGCCTGAATTAGTAATGAGCTAACAATTTCTAAACTCATGAGCGAAAACTTTAAACATTTATTTTTGTTTCTCAAAATAAATCATATAATTTTTAATTTTTAGATGAAATGACGCTGATTTTAATATTTATATATTATTTTTTTTTTTGTTTGACTGAATTACTGTTCCGTTTTTCATTATAACTTCATTAAATTTGTTCGATTTTGAATTATAACATGGTGTTCTATTTTAATATAAAATTAGCCATAAGTATAGAACTATAATAAAATATTCTAATTTTTAATATTGCTTATGTCAAACAATTTGTTTAATATTTGGTTTCGATTAAATTTAACTATTTTTTAATATAAAGAGTTTCTTCAAATCCCAAAGTTTTTCGATTAATGAGATTATTTAGTTTTTACATTTCTTAGTCACTTTGTGAAGTGTTTTTGACTTTAATGAGCTAAACCCTTTTCTTGGATCCTGTGTGATTTCAGCGACGTTTCGCAAGATAAAATTTATTTTTCTATAGGCCTTCTTGGGGTTTCCCCGTCAATCTACTTTTTTTCGTGAATGTACTTTCAGTGTGCACTTTTATTTTTCTAAACTACATCTATAGATGGAGATTGTTTACGCATTCAATTAAATGTAAAATATACTATATCGTATTCTGTAATAAACTAGGTTGAGCATTTGTTTGAATAAAATAAGATTATTATTTTATTAGTATTAATATTACTTGTACCGATTAAATGCGTCTCTGGTAGAGAAATTAAATGCCTTATCTTCTTTGTGAATATTTAATTTCCTTTAAAAGAATATATTTTAATTTTAGTTAATTATTGTAAGTTTACATTTTTGGGACAGAAAACACAAGTAACCCTAGACTAACACTATGATCGTAAAGATCTTATCATAAAATTGTTGAGATAATTTGTAGTTGAATGAATTTGAGATATAAACTTATGAACACGAGTGTGATGAAAATTTGAGTGATGGAATTATTCATAGGAAGGAGATGGTGTGGGTTTCAAATATATAGAAACATATTTAAGTCCTGATATATACAGGAGTTGAATTATATTAAAAGTGTATGACTTGTCGAAATTAATCCTTCTCTGTTATCTTGTTTCTGACATGGGGCACTGCCTACTTACCTGAATCCCCAATCTGGTGGAATAATCGAATTTGATATATAGATGATTGTATAGATGATGTGATGAATGTTATGATTCAATGATTAATGTGATTTATTCTATTTGGAGTACTAGGTTTAATTATTTTATATAACATTATTTAGAAAATAATGTTAATATATTTTGTAATTTGTTGGTTTAAACTAAATGATAACCAAGTTACTACTATGTGATAAATTACCCTTGCAATATCTTGATTTTTTCCATATATTTGGTCAAATTGCTATTATTTAGAGATATGTTTCGATTATAATAGCGTTATATTATATTCTTTTTATGTATGGTATATATATAAGTAAGCTCAATTTAATTTTGTGACAATTTTGAAATTTTTGTTATTTACTTTTCTCGTATTTTTATTTGTTATCATAATCAAAATCAATGACCATAGTATATATTAAAATTCTAACTCTAATATACAAGTTGAATATTTATTCTCAATATATTTATTTAAATGCTTTTTTCCGTGTGTAGAGTATTTATTTAGTAGTATTTCTTCTGAGTACTTTTTAATACTACTTTCCCTACTACTTCTACTTTATAGGCTACTAATTATATATGTCTGTGTCAAATTTTGGAATAATAATAAATTTTGTATATTCATGTGTACAGTTTGATTACCAAGCTCTATATGAAATTACAAGTACATTTAAATAAATAAGTGATCTTTACATTTATTTCATAGTACATTTATAGATTGTGTAAGGTGAATATTGTAAATACATATTGTGATAATTAGGATTCTTTCAGGATTTTAATTTTTCAACATTATATTTGAGTATATATATTATATTATATTAAGAACGGGGTTTAAAGATTCTTTTTTGTCGTTTGTTTGAAAAAATGTATTTTTGGTATTTTTTAGTCTATAATTTATAATTAGACTTATTTGCTCCTATTATACTGAACGTTTAATTATTATCATTTTACATTTTTAGAAGCTTATCAACCTTGATTTAGGAATGTCTGTAGTATTTTTATAATTAGTATAGTATAAGGCTTTAGTATTTTGTATAATATATATATTGTTAAATACAGTTTATTATTCATTATATTATTTTTAGTGATACAAAATTTTTTTAGGAAAATTATAGTATATAATTTTTGGATTTTGTGGTTCACTTTAATAAATATACGAGTAATAGCATTATTTCCCTGAAATGGTATATCAAAAGTTATTTTTACTTTTGATGCCTTATTCAGTTGTAAGGAATAATATTAGTAAGGTGTCTATCTCTCGATTTTATTATAATATTAATATGATTTACCTTTGTAGGTAGTAAACTGCTTTACATTTAATTATATTAT
>JABUQX010088251.1:47500-55000 GCA_015478945.1 Trachelipus rathkii
TATATATATATATATATATATATATATATATATATATATATATATATTCGCCCACACTGTAGATCGGGTCAGAGATCCGTTAAAGCAAGTGTATCGAAGTTGCGTCTGATGTCCGTCAAGTCAGAACGGTCTAGTAACAGATGTTCTGTGTCGTCGTTTGTTGGGAGGGAGACCTTTGACTGTAGGGAAAGGGTACATTATGAATTTTAAATTTTTATTCCTTTATGGTACCCCATAGCGGAGACGGGACAGCATTACTAGAGTGAAAACCTGTAGAGGATATATCGGGTGTTGTTTGGTATTATTTAGATATGCGGAAATCCTTCTTTGGGTTTAATTGGGTATGAATGTGTTTGATACTGGGGGGTATCTGAAGGTGGGGCTGAAAGCGTGTTGTGTATGTTACTACAATAAGATAATGCTGCTTTGATTTTTTATACTAACAGATGCTGGAGGTTGTAGTAACGGAATATCGGTGGACAAGTATCGGCAAAAATATCGATATATTTTTATACCGATATTTCAGTCCACTGATTTTTTATTGTTACAGATACTGGAGGTTGTTCTAACTTTGATGTAGGCCGTAGGGGAGGATCTAATGAGAGTAATTTACTCTAAAATTTATATCCTACCACAGGGGACGGCAAACTTTTTTTTTTTATGTATGTCCACATTGTAAATAATTTTGGTTTTCATGGCCCAATGAGCATGTGAAGGTATATATATATATATATATATATATATATATATATATATATATATATATATATATATATATATATATATATATATATATATATATATATATATATATATATATATATATATATATATATATATGTATATATATATATATATACTTTGCCTAAATAACAAACAAAATACAACTTACAGTTAATGGGAAGAATGAAATTCTTTTTTTGGATAAATTATTTCAATAAACTGAGGTTCAAGGCTAGTGTTCCCTATCATTAAAATAGACTGTAAGTGTTCATTAGTTAAAGCGGATCTATATTGCTATTTCACGAATTTCATTTTTGAAAAAATTTTCCCACAGGTAAAACTCCCAAACACCCAAATAAAGCCTCGTGCGTATTTAGTCAGTTCAACATATTCAATCGGAAGGCATGCATAAAATTCTACTCGTGTTTTGTTGCGAAATTTGCTTTTTGGGGAGTCACTACACTGCAGATTTATGATTTAGAGTTTAAGATCGGGGGGCAGCTTCTCAATTGCACGATCGCACGGATTTTGAAAGATCGAGATTTGTTCTGCACTAGCATCAAGATCCGAAAAGCGCAGCTGGAACTGTAGTTCCAGCTCAGGAAATATATTTGCCGCAAATTTGTTTGGGAATTGAGAATTTACTTCACTGAATTATATATATATATATATATATATATATATATATATATATATATATATATATATATATATAAATATATATATATATATATTATATATATATATATATATATATATATATATATATATATATATATATATATATATATATATATATATATATATATATATATATATATAGAAACAATTTAAAACCACTTAAGAACTAAACAGGGAAATCAAAATATTAAAAATTAAACAGTAGTTTACGTTTCGAGACTAAAGTACAATGTCTCCTCTTCAGAACTTACAATGGAAATAAAATTAATTTTAACAAAATAAATAATAAAATTAAAATATGAAATATAAAAAATGAAAGTAAATTAACAGATGGCAACAAAAAATTACTTCACAATAAATTATTTGATGATAAATATTTAATTTTTTCAGATATGAAATTTCTTGTTATTAGATCAAAATTAAAGAATCCTTCGGAAATATTAAAATTAGATTTAGTTGAAATGAAAAAAGATTCTAATAATTGATTTAAATTTTTATCCTTTGAGTTAAACAAAAAAGTTGCACCTTGCTTTCATTTTTTATATTTCATATTTTAATTTTATTATTTATTTTGTTAAAATTAATTTTATTTCCATTGTAAGTTCTGAAGAGGAGACATTGTACTTTAGTCTCGAAACGTAAACTACTGTTTAATTTTTAATATTTTGATTTCCCTGTTTAGTTCTTAAGTGGTTTTAAATTGTTTCTTTACATTTTAAGAGTTTGAGCTGTTTTAAAACTCTCTAAAGATTTTTATTATATATATATATATATATATATATATATATATATATATATATATATATATATATATATATATATATATATATATATATATAGTATATATATATATATATATATATATATATATATATATATATATATATAGATGTTAAATATTGCATAATAATCGCAATTAAATAAGATGTTAAAGAAAGAACATATAATGAGAAGGTAAAGAATTAACTGCCTTCTCCGGGATTGAACCACCGCCATGTTGCGACTGAGGACAATATGTACCCGGTGTTACGATTGAGCTTTCATCCTCCAACCCAAAAAAGTTGGATTCAAGAACAACTATAAAGCAACCGAGCTCCCTTCAAGGCGACATCACCAGGTGTCCAGCCTGTCCTATCTCTCGTTCTTTATATTGTAGATGTTAAATATTGCATAATAATCGCAATTATATAAGATGTTAAAGAAAGAACATATAATAGGAAGGTAAAGAATTAACTGCCTTCTCCGGAATTGAACCACCGCCATGTTGCGACTGAGGACAATATACCCGGTGCGTTACGATTGAGCTATCCTCCAACCCAAAAAAGTTGGATTCAAGAACAACTATAAAGCAACCGAGCTCCCTTCAAGGCGACATCACCAGGTGTCCAGCCTGTCCTATCTCTCGTTCTTTATATTGTAGATGTTAAATATTGCATAATAATCGCAATTATATAAGATGTTAAAGAAAGAACATATAATGAGAAGGTAAAGAATTAACTGCCTTCTCCGGGATTGAACCACCGCCATGTTGCGACTGAGGACAATATACCCATATACCCGGTGCGTTACGATTGAGCTATCCTCCAACCCATAAGAGTTGGATTCAAGAACAACTATAAAGCAACCGAGCTCCCTTCACGACATCACCAGGCGTCCAGCCTGTCCTATCTCTCGTTCCTCTTTATATTGTAGATGCTAAATATTGCATAATAATCCAATTAAATAAGATGTTAAAGAAAGAACATATAATGAGAAGGTAAAGAATTAACTGCTTCCGGGATTGAACCACCTCCATGTTGCGACTGAGGACAATATACCAGGTGCGTTTGAGCTATCCTCCAACCCAAAAAAAGTTGGATTCAAGAACAACTATAAAGCAACCGAGCTCCCTTCAAGGCGACATCACCAGTTAATGTCTTATTCGTAGATCCTGATGTTAGTATCTATTGTAGGTTTTCACCCTTTGTAAGTATTAGATATGTTAGGCTATGTTTAATTTCTGTTACGTTTTTGTTAAATATTACTATGACAATGTGAAATTAAAACTGTTTTGTTAGATATTACTGTGTTAACTGACGATGATGTGTTAGAAACGTGAGTAGGTTAGGGTAAGTTTTTGCTGGGTAATGTTAGGTTTACTCGAGAATTTTGCTTTATGTTGCTTATTCATAGTTCAAAAATGATGTTATATTCGATATGAGTACACTTCGATGAATGTAGTGTCAGTTCATAGTTCATGATGGTATCTTTGATAGATTGGTCCCTTATTAAGGGATTTTGTTAGATAATACGGTTTTACCTGTTGCTGATATGCGAAAAGTGGGGATACATTGAGTTTTGTATGTCATGTTAGCTACTTTACCTTTGATAAGTGGGGAATTTTGTGAATGTTAGCAGATTATTCGTACGTGAGGTATGTTAGTTTTGTCGTTGTACATTATATTTTTAGTTCAGGTTATGATATGTTAGCTTTATTGATGTGAAAACTTTGTTACCTTAACATATATTCGTAGGTCTGTATGGTAAATAGTTAAGGTTAAATTATTGTTAAATATTACTATGTTAAGGTAAAATACCAATGATATGTTACAGATACGTTTGAAAAGTGTGAACAGGCTACGTTCTGTATGCAATGTTAGTTACTTTACTGCTGTTAAGTACGGAACTTTGTTAATGTTGACTGTTTATTCGAACGTAAGGTATGTTAGGTTTGTCGTTGTACGTTATATTCTTAGTTCAGGTTATGATATGTTAGCTTTATTGATGTTAAAACTTTGTTATGTTAGCGTATATTCGTTGGTCTGTGTATAAAGAATTTATTTTTATGTTATGTTTATCCAAAATGATACTCGAAATATGACTTGAATCGATAGATCAATAGATCATGGAAGGGTGTGTGGGGTGGGGAGGGGGGGGTAGATGGTTTGATTTACTGATTTATTGATTTACATCTTTAAAATCAGTAAATTATTACACTTTACTATGATATTTTATTCAAAGAACTTGTTTTTATGTTATGTTTGGATAAAACTTTATTTTTTATGTTATGTTTGGATAAAACTTTGTTTGCAATTATTCGTTGGGATTATGATATTTAGGTATGGTTATGATGAATTTTTGTTAAATTTTACTATGTTTAATGTAAAAAACTGTTACGTTAGCGTTATATTCGTTGTCAGTATGATAATTAGACAGGGTTATGCTAAATTTTTGTTAAATATTAACATGATAATGTAAAATTGACATTGATATGTTAGAGATATGCTTGAAAAAGTGTGAATAGGTTACGCTTTGTACGCTGTGATAGGTACTTTACTGTTGTTAAGTATGGAACTTTGTTAATGTTAGTAGTTTATTCCCCGTAAGGTGTGTTAGGTTTGTCGTTGTACATTATATTCTTAGTTCTGGTAATGCTATGTTAGCTTTATTAATGTGAAAACAATGTTACGTTAGCATATATTCGTTGGTTAGTATATAAAGAACTTATTTTTGTGTTATGTTTATCCGCACGATAGCGAAATGACCTGATTCAATAGATCACAAATCAGGGTTGGGAGGGGTGAGGGGAGGGGACGGGTGGTTTGATTTACTGATTTACTGATTTAGTGATTTACAGCTTTAGGATCGGTAAACTATTACACTTTACTACGATATTTTATTCAAAGAACTTATTTTTATGTTATGTCTGGATAAAACTTTGTTATGTTTGCAATTATTTGTTGGGGATTATGATAGTTAGGTAAGGTTATGATAATTTTTTTTTAAATATTACTATGTTAATGTAAAAAACTTTGTTAATGTGTTAGTATATAATTGCTTGGTCTGTAAGATGATTAGAAAGGATGTGATAATTTTGTTAAATATTACTGTGTCAATGTAAATTAACGTTAATATGTTAGAGATGCTTGAAAGCATGAATGCTTACTTTACTGGTGTTAAGTGTGAACTTTGTTAATGTTAACAGTTTGTTCGTGTGTAAGTTGTATAGGTTTGTCGTTGTACATTATTTTCTTTGTTCTTCAGGTTATGCTATGCTAGCTTTATTGATGTGAAAACTTGATTACGTTAGCGTATATTCATTGATCAGTATGATAATTAGCCAATGTTATGATAATTTTTGTTAAATATTACCATGTTAATGTAAAATTAACATTGTTATGTTAGAGATATGCTTGAGAAAGTGTGAATAGGTTACGCTTTTTGTATGTTATGTTAGTTACTTTACTGTTGTTAAGTGTGAAACTTTGTTAACGTTAACAGTTTATTCATGCTTAAGGTGTGTTAGGTTTGTCGTTGTGATTATTCTTAGTTCAGATGATGCTATATAAGTTTATTAATGTGGAAAACTTTGTTATTGATAGCCTATATTCGTTGATCAGTATGATAATTAGACAAGGTTATGATAAATCTTTTTAAATATTACCATGTTAATCTAAATTAACATTTAGTTATGTTAGAGATATGCTTGACAAAGTATGCATAGGTTACGTTTTTGTATGCTATATTAGTTACTTTACTGTTGGTAAGTGTGGAACTTTGTTAATGTTAACAGATTATTCGTGTTTAAGGTGTGTTAGGTTTGTCGTTGTACATTATATTCCTAATTCAGATGATGCTATGTTAGCTTTATTAAGGTGAAAGCTTTGTCACGTTAGCGTATACTCGTTGATCAGTGTATAAAGAACTTAATTTTACGTTATGTTATGTTTATTGAAAATGATACACGAAATATGACTTGAATAAATAGATCGATGGTTCGATAGATCAGGGGAGGGTAGGAGACGATGAGGAGAGTAGGGTGGATGGTTTGATTTACTGATTTACTGATTTTGGGTATGTAAAAACACAATTTTTTACGTTATAAAAATAAAAAGAATAAAATTTTTAGTAAAAACAAAAAAGTTTTAAAGAAATAAAATTAAAAATTAAAAGATTTTTTAAAAACAAAAAGTTTTAAAGAAATAAATTTAAAAATAAATAAAAGTTTTTTAAAAACAAAAAGTTTTAAAGAAATAAAATTAAAAATAAATAAGACTTTTTAAAAAAACAAAAACATTAAAGGAATAATTTAAAATTGAATAAATTAAAAATTTGAAAAAAAAAAATTTTTTTCAAAAAAAAAAAAATAAAAAAAAAAAAAAATTTGAAAAAAAAAAAAATAAACAATCAGTGCAGTACTGATTTATTAAATGAATATTTACTAAATCAATACCTCACCGGTTCGTTCTGTATGCAATGTTAGTTACTTTAGTGTTGTTAAGTATGGAACTTTGTTATTGTTAACAGTTTATTCGAGCGTAAGGTATGTTAGGTATGTTAGGTATTGTCAATGTGCGTTATATTCTTAGTTCAGGCTATGATATGTTAGCTTTACTGATGTGAAAACTTGTTATCATCCAAGCTGGTCAGTAAGGGATGATTGTGGTTGGTTATGGTAAACCTTGTTAAACATTACAGTGTTAATGTAAAAATAACAGTGATATGCTAGAGAAATGTTTGAAAAAAGTGCGAATAGGTTACGTCCTGTAGGTAATGTTAGTTACTTTACTGTTGCTAAGTATGGAAACTTGTTAATGCCAGTTTATTCGAGGGTAAGGTATGTTAGGTATGTTAGGTATTGTCAATGTGCGTTATATTCTTAGGTCAGGTTATAATATGTTAGCTTTATTGATGTGGAAGACTTTGTTACGTTACTCATATTTGTTGGTCAGTATGGGATGTTTAGGTAATGTAATGACAAATTTGTTAAATGGTACGATGTTAATGTAAAAATAACAGTGATAATATGTTAGTGATATGTTTGAAAAAAAAAGAATAGGTACGTTTTGCTGCAATGTTAGTTACTACTGTTGTTAAGTATGGAACTTTGTTAATGTTAGCTGTTTATTCGTGCTTTAAGATATGTTAGGTTTTGTCGCTGTACATTATATTTCTTAGTTCAGGTTAGGATATGTTAGCTTTATTGATAAAGACTTTGTTACGTTAGCGTTACAATTCGTTGGTCAGTATGATGTTTAGGTGAGGTAATGATAAATTTTTGTTAAAATTACGATGTTAATGTAAAAATAAACAATGATATGTTAGAGATATGTTCGA
>JABUQX010088251.1:60000-62789 GCA_015478945.1 Trachelipus rathkii
ATTGTTATGGATAATTTTATGTATCTCTTTCAGGAGTGATATATTTAGCAAGTCTTTAAACTGCAATATCTTTAGGTTTTTGAATAATGGTTGTGTATGGCTGTAAAAGTCTCTTGTATTGCTAATGAGGCGAATAAATCGCTTCTGTGTTACTATAACAGGGTGAATTACTGAGTTACTTGTGGTACCGTAGATAGGAAGACAGTAAAGTAAGTGAGGGTGTATTAGTGAATAGTATAATTTCCTAAGAATGTAAAGTGGTACAAAATTTCTTAATTTTATTAGCATATACAGGTATCTCGACAGTCTGCTAACTAGGTTGTTAATATGCTCTTTAAATGTCAGTTTATCATCGATTGTTAATCCAAGTATTTTAGCATTTGCAGTCCTATTCAGTTCTACATTGTTAATATTAATATTTAAATCGTTAATTGGTTTGTTGCTAAAAATTATGTAAGATGTTTTATTTAAATTTAAAGATAGCTTATTAGCATCTATCCATTTCATTATTTTTGTTAATGTGTCTACTCCTTTACGAGATAGAGACTCGGCATTTTTGTCATTTATTAAAATGGAGGTATCGTCAGCAAAAGAGACTGAAAAAGCGTCATGAGAGTTGAACAGATCATTTGTATATAGAGTAAATAAAAACGGTCCAAGAATTGAGCCCTGGGGTACGCCGGTTGATGTTTGAAGTGTGATTGAATTAGTTTCATTTAGTTTTACGTATTGAGATCTCTCCTTTAAGTAGCTTTTAAACCATTGTAAGTTTGTCCCTTCAATGCCCATTTTGTTCATTTTACTTAATAGTATGTCATGATCAATCATGTCAAAAGCTTTTGTGAAATCTAATAATAATAGCAGGGAGGAGTCTTTATTTTCTATATTTCTGTACAGTTTTTCGGTTAAGCAAATGAGGGCATCAGCAGTTGAACGTCCTTTTCTAAATCCAAATTGTGAATCGCTAAGAATATTGTTTGATCTAAAATATTCTGTTAACTGATTGAAAATTATTTTTTCAAATATTTTACTAATCGTATTTGTGATAGCTATTGGTCTGTAATTTTTTGCTAGGGATAGATCTCCTTTTTTAGGTATAGGGATCACTTTTGCTGTCTTGAAAATATTTGGAAAAACTCCTGTCAAAAATGACTCATTGAACAAGTTTTTTAAAGGGGTGGCTATTTTGTCGGCAGCGAGTTTGAGGATGTGATTGGGGATAGAATGAACATCACATTTTTTATTTTTTAATCCGGCGATTACTTTTTTTACCTCCGGGACAGTGATGGGAATAAAGGAAAAATGAGACTCGTAGTCTGGGAGAAAAGTTTCATATGATGTTTGACTAGGGGGCTTGTCTCTCAAGATTTGCTTACCGACGTTTACGAAGTATTCGTTTAGTCCGTCTGCGATCTTATTTTGGTTGGTTGTTAACTGATTGTTTAAATTCAGTTCTTTTATACATAGTGAGTTTTTTTGTTATTGTTGATTAATTTATTGATTAAACCCCAAGTGGCCTTCGAGTCTTTGTTGCAGTCCTGGAATTTGTTAGAGTAGTGTTTTCTCTTTGCTTTCTTAAGAACTGCCTTTAATTGTTTATCATATGTGTTATACACTTGGAATGGTATAATTTTGTTTTTAAAGTTTCGGTAGAGTTTATGTTTTTGGTTGATAGAGTTTAGCAAAGCTGGTGTTAGCCATGGGTTTTGAATTCTTTTAGCACCAATTTTTTTCGTTTTAATAGGGAATGATTCGTCGTAGCATTTATTTAATATGTTTACGAACGAGTTGAATTTTTCGTCGATGCCAATGTTCTCGCTGTATGTGAATGAAAAGTCAATTTCATTCATTTTGTTTATGTATTTCAGCCTTTGATGTTCACCATCTAGCCTGTATTTTATGGTGGTGAAATTTTGAGTTTTATTAATAGCAATTTTTGCAAGACATGGAAAGTGATCGGACATATCACTTTTTATTACGAAGGTTTTAACGTTCCAGTTTAGGTTCCCCCAGATATGATCTATTAAGGACGGACATCTATTTTCGACGTTGTTTGGACGTGTAGGTAGCGTTATGTAATTGACGAAACCGTTTGATAACATTAAGTTTGAGAGAGAGTTTGCCTGATTTGTAATGTTCTCGTTGGAGAGATCAATGTTGAAATCACCCGCAATTATTACTTTAGAGTTAAGAAAGTGTGTTTTGATAATGTTCTTAAGGGCATTTATGAACTCTGTTTTAGATGAATTTGGGGGTCTATAGACTCCCATTACAATTATTTTATTCGATTTTATTTTTACGCTAGTTGCTAGTGCCTCTATGTGTGAGTTGACAATTGAAATTATTACTTCATGGGATGTATAAATGCCATTTTTTAAGTAAAGTGAAACTCCTCCACCCCGTTTGTTAGATCGAAATGCATGTGTTTCAGTATATCCAGGGATCGGATATAACCCGTTGTTATGTTCATTCAGAAATGTTTCGGTTAGTACTATGCAGTCAATTATGATATTTTGGTAACTTAGATAGTCCAGAAAAGTGTTGTGATGTTGTTTAAGGCTTCTGATGTTGTGGTGGAGAAGAGAGAAGTGGCTCAGTTCAGGTGTCTTTTGATGTTTCAATATGTCCGGATAGATATATTCAGAGGCTACTGGAATTATGTTTGAGAGTGAAACATCAGAGTGGCTTTCCGTGAACATGGTATATCCGTAACAATAATAATAATACTAATACTACTACTACTACTATTACTATTAATAATAATAATAATAATAATAATAATAATAATT
>JABUQX010088252.1:0-30219 GCA_015478945.1 Trachelipus rathkii
TTGCACAAGAGAGATACATGGAATGGCAACTTATGTTTCACTACCCATGAACATGATTTTTCAATATTCAAATAAATATATTCATTCACACTGAAATTCTTGGTTTTAAAAAGTTTTTTAAAATTCTTCTGCTAAACGAATTAGGTTAATATTGTTATGGTAGTAGTTTTACTTAAGTTATTTCTTTTGAATCAATATAAGATAAATAATAATTAGATATAATCAATAATATATCTAATGAAAAATAGTGATAATAATATAATATAATCAATAATCATAGAGATCATACATTCGCAAGGAGTCAGGGGAGATGTCAGGGATAAGCAGATAAAAAAAAAAAATGGTCAGGAAAGCAGGGATTTAGATATGTTGAGAAGTCTGGGAAATGTCCAATAAGTCAGGAATTAAACCAGAACTGGCACAAAAAAGTGAAAGATGGATCAACATGACCGAGTTTTGCGATATTTTAATTGATTTTTTTGCCCTACTGTCATATATGGGATGTAGTGTTTACGATACAGTGAATTGGATTAATGAGGATTGGGAGGGCGAAGCGAATGAATTCCAATATAATACTACTTCTATTGCTGTTCTTTCTATTTGTGTGTTCGCCTATTTACGTACTAGTTGTAGGCTGCTTGGTAGATGGTTTGTTCAAGTCTTTGCATGGAGCCTTTTTTGAATCTGAGAGGCTGATTGGGTGTGCGTGGATTTGTGTGTGTCAGACTGTAATGACTTATGACTTAAGTCTGGTTATGGGTCTTGTTGAGGTGCCTGGTCGTTAGGGGGGGTTTACGTACGGTGTGTTTTGAGTTTGTACGAAGTGTTTTGGATTTTTGGGCGAGGTTGAAGTATTTATATGTCATTCGTATAAAGAGGAGATCAAACAAAACTGAGACCTAACTTAACGACAGATGGTTGTACGTCAAACTGACCACAGTTCATATCAGGTTTCGGGTAGGACCTTGATAGTCTCGCTAGGCATGACTGTAAAGTTAATTTAAAGATAGTAACTTTTGAGTTATTCTAATATTGGACGCGAATTCCGGATAGTTTTCATCATTCATTAGAGGGAAAGCTCATTATATCGTATATTCAGAAGACTCGCAGTGGCTAATCCAAACATCATTTGAGAAACGTTTCTGTGTTATTGGTTCTAAGTATATACTTACAATCTTATGAAAGTGTGTGCACTGTAAATTGTATTCCATTTCGTCAACTTCTAATACTATGACTCAACGCCTGATGTGAAATGAGCCCTGAGGTGATCATTAATAACTCATGCTCAAAACTCAGTTTGTCTAATTCATTTCAATCTTTGGTTGCATTAATTTAGAGGATGGTTATCATTGGATCTTTGGAAATACTATGGGTCAGAAAGGCTGGTGGAGCAAAAGATTGTTCCTTTGAACTTTGTGTTGGCAGGTATAATAGGGAAGACATTTAAATTAATGTTTTCCTAAGTAGTGCCTGTAATATCCCAAATTTAAATGGGGCGAGATGGAATGATGGTAAATATGTGATTGGAAGTCATGGACTTTGCTCCGTTATTTTTCCGTAGAAAGCAAAGGCAGTCAATACACTCTACTAGTTGCATGGTGAAGCTCATACTACCTGGTGAAATTAAAAGATTTTAAGAATATTTCTTGGGATATGATGTGAGTTGTCTTAAAAGACTTGGATTCGTTGTGTGTTTCTAGTTAGTAATCTTAGGAAAGACATGTTCAGCTGTGGAATTGTGGCAATATTATTAAAGACTTAAGAGTACTGGGATATTGTAGGTTGCGATGGGTAGATTGCAGGGTCAGGAAGGATTTGTGATCTGGATTATGGTGCTAGGAAAGTCCGGGAATCAAATTCAAAGATGTTTTCGCATAGTGTGGAAGCTTAAATAGGATAGAGTATAGTCACGGGGCGGGGCATTTAAATATACGTCCCTGACTCGGACCTTGTGTTGATATAGACAAATTCACACAATAACCGCAGAAATCTAATAAACAACTTCCTCAGTAATTGTTATAGAGAAAAGCATAGAAAACTGCTTTAAATGAGATTTATTTTGCAATCAACATGAATTGAAAACGAATACGATAAGCTCTATTTCGTAGTATATTAAAACTGAAAATATTAGTTCAGAATAAGAAAGAGGAAGGAATAACGTAAGGGTTTAAAATTAGAGTTTAAAAGAGCATATTCATAAGAAAAGATGGCGCGAAAGAGAGCTTAATATGTAGTACGAACTGGATAAGCGCATTGGAAAGCTTGCGTCGTGCTTCTCTAATGGGCAAGTCGGGCGTTTCGATAGTGAGAGTAGTGAAGTTGTGTACAGATAGATGTCTGAAAGTGGATGTAACGCCTCTTAGCTGGTCGATGAATCTACCGATAGACAGTAGCAACATATTATGTCATAGCATAAGTGAATCGCGAGTAAGAGTATTCAAGCATTTAAAGAAGAACATTAAAAATATCCTGATAACAAATAAAAGAAAAGCCTTTGTTCCATCATAGATGAGAAAGAGACTGATTTTTTATGAAATTGCGTCGTAGGGAATCATTGCTTCTTAAGGGAAACATAAGATCCTGAGTAAATGAAATAATAGAAATATAGATTGAAGTGTCCAATTGTTTTGTAAAACATATTTTAAATACAAGATAGTCAATGGCATTGTTAACTTCTTCTACTGTTCGTTAAATTATTATGTTTTCTAAATGTATTTATTTTTGGTTGATTAGTGTTAAAACCTATATTTATGTCTATAACATCATGATTGTTTAAATCTGAAATATTAAACTATTTCCTGAAATGTCCGTAATATAGGACAAAAGCGTTGTAGCCTTATGAAGATCAATAAGTTTACTTTTACCTAGAAATGTTATGGAAGGACAAATGTTTTTCTGTTAGAAAAAGTAACTTCAAGGAGGCCTTGAAAAGCGATCAAAATCGTACAAACATGATATGAATAATAATCATAATTTCAATAATAAGTAATTAAGTAAAATTGATAATTAATTGAATAATAATATCGATAATGAATAATATAGAATTAATAATAACAACAACAGGGAATAATACTTTTTTTGATTTCCGCCAAGGTCTAGGAGTCAATAGGCAGGCGTTTGGTCATCATAAAAATAAATCAAATGATTTAAAAGTCACTTTCTCTTTCTAATGTTTATTTGAGATAATAAAATCATGAGTTTTTTTATGTTTTGTTTTATTTTGTTTATTTTTTTAGCGTCATTTTTTTTTTCTAAATTAATAATTAGTCCTAGCTATTATCTAAAAATAAAATGCATATAAGTATATTCGTGTATCCATAAAAAATTCATCAATGTAGTTGCAAGTCATTTTTAATAAAGAAATAGAATAAAATTTGAAGTACTCAGATATTATATTCAGGTTTTCATCAAAATTAAATAAACTTATGTAATGATAATTTAGTTAAACTAAATTTTGTATTATACATACTAAACTTATTATTAATTAGAGGAGTATTCAAAGTATTTACTATTTTAATAAAATAAAATTTCAAGAAAAGATTGGTCTAAAAAATTAAAAAAAAATAAAAAAAGTGCTCTAAAGAAAATCCGTCCAACCTAGAGGATTAAAGCTACGTGTTCGAGTGTGTAATATAGTTGTTTCATATTTAACTGATTTCGATAACTAATAGATCCGCGAGGTCATTTTATATGATATGTTGTTCATATATTATCATTTTCTTATTATTGTTCTTTATATCATAATCATTACTGAGTAAATGACAAATGTCAATTAACTGGATTATTTTAAGAAGACCATTATGAAATAAAGTAAGAAAGTGTCCTGGCTGGAGACCTAGAACTTCTAAAAATCGGAGGTTCTGGTACATCCCTATATATACCTATAATATATATTATAGTATAAATATATAGTATATATCTATATCTATATATATATAGTATAATATTATAATATTATTACGTATATTATAGTATATTATTATATATATATATATATAATATAATATTAGTTGATTAATAAGGACTATCTAGTTCGACAACACAACCAATGACTTCGTTTCTGACGCTGGGTAGTTTTTCCTCAATCCTTCAGGTTTGTAATAATGTCACAAAACAGATAAATGTTCTTTTCTTATTAATATTACGTATTGTATATCTTACTTTGTAAAATTGATTATGTGATGATGTGGAGTGATCTTAAGTTGCGGATAAATGATACTTCCTATGGACCGTGACTATGATCTTTTCAACAAAGTCCCTGGTGCCAACCTTTCTCTGATCCCAGATACCACTTTTTCACGACCTTCCTTTTCCCTCCTTATCCAAATCTCTCAACATCCATAGCCACGGACAATTTAACTGTATATCCGTAGTTATTGAGACCCAACTGGAATATTTCCAAGTTATCAGAGGGGCCCTTAAGGGACCATAAAAACTGGGGGGAAAATTAAATAACTTTGGAAAAACAAAAACAATATGATAACTAGAAAAAAACTTGGCGTGCAGACAAGAGCAAAGCTCTCCAAAATAAACAGCCATGGTCTTCTTAAATGCATAGAAAACAGGAAGAAAGCCATTAAGCAACATGGCAACCTTAGAAAACGAAAACAGAAAATCAAATCACCTCTATATCTCTTTCTCTGTCCTCTCTTCCTTTATTTGCCTTCACAATAACCTTTTATTCCCCTAACATTCTCCGCTTGGAGTTGGTGGATATGACATCACGCCAACTGGTGTTTAGTACTTATCCCCTCTACGTCTGCGAGAGTCATCTTTGCTCTTCAATAATGCATGTATACCCATTTTATTCCAGTGCTATAGGTCATCAAGCTTAATGGAGTCTAACATCTGCACTTGCGTAGCGAGGGATAGCATTGCACTATTGCAGGGCGTCCTTCACTGAAGCTCGCGTATACACGAATCACGCTCTAACTCTGTTTTCGCCATACGAACTGGATGCCAATATCCCCCCAGTTAATCAGCTTGTAATACCTTCCAGCAAACGCAATAGCTTATGCTCAATCGGTCGACTAAGGCGATTCCTCCTCATACATTTGAGCTTCCAAATGATGACACGCTATTTCCATTCTCATCCTTCAAGAGCCAACCTATAACCGCACCTAGGATGTCAGCCCGAGTCTTACCGATTCCATTGAAGACGCATCCCAGTATAAAGCTTCTAACCAGAATTTTTCCTGTCACTTACTCAGCATAACTCCACATGTACTTTTTTTCTTCGCTTTTGTATTGATATTAATCATGTCTATTTATCACTTTTTTCCGCCTGTTAAAAGTCTACTTCTGTCCACTCAACATCATGCATATTCTCGGCCGGTGTCGTGCTGTCCAGTCCAACAATCTTTTTGCCCCAACCGAAAGATCTATAAGAAGTCAATAGCTCTCGATGCCTTTTTTCGTATCGTATCCACCAAAGATATTTCCGTCTACCGGTACATCAGGGTATACTCCAGTATATTGCTTTTGTTCCAACCAATACGTCCACTCCCTTTGCTTAATGGTATCGTCTCATCTTTCATTTCTACTATTGTAATTCAGTCATTCATATTATCACCTTTTCTTTCATTTCTCTAATTACCGTATCAAGAAACCATTGTGATCAAGCCAGACATAAAATCATAGCCACCATGCGTAAACATGAACAGCGCCCAACTGATCCTGCGCAGCTTAGTTCCAATAGCAAGTATAAGGGCAGGTTCCATGGTCGCCTCGTCTTATCCTCCTAATTCAGCGCGTTATAGACAGTCACCACCGCTTCTCAACCATTGCCTGTAGCAGCATCTCTTTAACCCATTCACAGTCTTCACACACCCGAAACATACACTTCCTTCTTTGGCTTCTTTCTGGTCCGGCGTTACATTATATCGACGCGTTTAATTCCTAAGTAACCGGCTGCAGGAATAAGCTTCTTTCACATAATGACAACATGAAGACTCCAAGCCTTCCTTCTTTATCACACTTAAACACACTCTCAAACACTCTCACGCTTTAGAGAGTTGTGCCCTCATTACCAATTCCCTCCCTCAGTACTTTTCAATCTCCCTAGCAACTTAAGAGCCCTTACAGCACAGGTTTGCTTCTTCACCCTTTCCTTATTCCAACCCCACCTAAGAGATATACACTTTGTTCCTCTGAATCTTTTACCGTTCTTGAGAAACCTTCATTTGCTTCCCAGTTATCAATTTCCTGAAGCTTAGCTTCCAACAATCTACCATCATCCTCTTTCAGAAAGAAAAGACATCAAGAATCAAAGGATAGATGTGATTATGGTTCAGAGTTTCTGAAAAATAATGCGATTTATTCTGTTAGAAATCTCACCGCTCCTTATAATTATAAGATACTCACTTACTAACTTTTAGCTGTTCTGCGCTAATTAGACAACCTCGTACATCGATACTTTCATTGTCACTCTCCTATGTGAACACACGCTATGCCTTATTCCTAATTCAACCTTAACTATCAGTCAGCACTCTTGCTGTCTTCTCTGCATTCCGTGTTTTGTTCTTTCTTGCACAGTCGCTCCCTGATTATTCAAGGAATTTTTCCATTCCACAACTGTTACCGTTCTCTTCCTCTGATTGCATCTTCCTCTTTTCTTCTCGTGGTCATCGCTCAGACCATGGCCTTTCTTGTCAGGAATCGGGTATCTGACCGAAGGTACCGTAAGACTATCGAGTGACTGTGCACCCGCAACGCTCGCCGACGTCGACCCTTTTGACTATCACGTTTTCCCCCCCTGCTCGTCCCTACCCGGTATACTTCTTCCGCGTCCCTCCATCCTTGTCAATACTCGTCGTCTTGTAATACACGTTCTGCTCCCACGGTTCAAGCTCCAATAACTCTAACTTATGTTCCATTGATTGCCCCTTAGACTGCAATTCTTTACCTATCGGTTCCCACTTCTTGTTGAATGTGTATTAGCCTATTGGATTTTAAATAGCCTAAGAATTTTTGGGAGTCAACGCTCACTTTCAATCATCCAAAACACCGAATATCACGCACCATCTTAGCTTGTTATAGATAAGGTCTTAAACATTCTTCACCAAACACCTGAACTGATTTGGGGAATTACGCATTTTTGTGTTCAAATAAACTATTTTTGCCGCAGCACAGAGCGCACATTAATCACATCTCTCATCATACACATCTTTCAATTTTTCCTGTATTGAATCCTGTTACCAAACCACGTTTTTTCACATTGTCGTTACTCACGGACTTTCAGCTGCATGTGATTCCCATTGATCATGCCGAAAGTTCAACAACCGGGCTCACCAATCCACAAATTCTTCATATTACTATCAATTTGAAAAAACTCCCAAACATTATACACTGACACTCAACACACCCACTCTAACAGAAACCGGATTCATGGGTTCGCCCAGTATACAGCTTATCATTTTTCTGTAGAATTTTTGTGTACTTCTACCGTTGAGGCTCTTATTTTTCACGTCCATAACGCCTGACAATACTTAAGTAACAGATCCACAAATCCAAAACGCTGGTCGGCCATCTAACTACGACCCAAATCCATTGCTATGAGGTTGTTCCTTAAAGACCTCTTGTTATTTAAAGAACACCTGGACAAGATAGGCCTAGCTCGCGTTCGTTTTTCAAACTCTTAAATGCAACAAAATCAAACTTTATTTTGTCCAAATACCGAAAGTCTAATCATCACTCTTTTATTATATATAAGACCCTTCTACGAGGTTCCTTTTTTGCCGTACGTTCTCACATCTACATATAAAGAGCCTAACTAAGTCACCATAAGTCTAGCCATTACCTCACGACATGATCCAAGCACACTGTAATATGCAATTTAATCGCACTGACCATTCCTTGTCTGTTCGCATGCGCCGATATTAAAAAATCTTTAATCGACCCTGTCCCCACAAACGTTATCTCACTCTGGATGAACCTTTTCAACAATGGGAAGACACAAGGGTTAGTAGTCCTATCATCACGCTATATTTTAACTCACCATGTCATCTGTACCGCGGTCAAGTACCAAAATTTCTTACTGCCTGCTATATCGTAGTTGGATAAAACATCTAGACGAATCCATCACTTAGTGAGAGAGTCTTACATAACCAGACAACCAGGAAGGAGCCAACACTCAGCTAACAATCCTCAGTTCTCAAGCTAAAGACTCTACCATTACCGACAACACGGAAGTATTCATCTTTCTCAGACCATTCGCTAATGTAGGTTTTCACCAAACCACATTATCACCTCTATTTCTTCCCACTTGATTCGATACAAGACTCCTTTCCTCCCAGCTATCCAAAATCATCTCAGACCATGACCCCGCGGATCGAGCGCCACTGATTCATTTTCACCAATTACATCTCGTCTCGAGGCAGCCGCTCCAGTATCCCTAATTATTACCAGCAATACTATCTCACCAACTCTACATCTTCTCTTCCATATCTCTTCCCATCAATCTTCGTCAATCCTCATCCAACATAACACATACTACCATTTTCTTTCTCTCTCTGTGTCTAACGCCCTCTGCTTTTCGCGTACTCATATACCTCATATTTCATCCGATCTTCTACTTATTACCCTGTCATTGCATCAGTTGTCCCTTGCTTTTCAACTACCCTTCTCTCATAGTTCCACATAGTCTTACCTGCGTCTATTCCTCTTGTAACTCTGAGCGAAACGCCGAAACACGAAATGATAAAAACCGCAAAACCACACAATTCAGAATCACTCTTGCCTACCGATCCCTTTATTCAAATTTGTTCTCTCAACTCGGCAGCCATATCCAGTTTGCCCACCTTTCTTGTCCTCTCTCTCGCTTGCTCCACCATCCATTCTTTTATTTCCCATTCCTAAATACCGAATGACTTCACGAATATATTCAGCAGAGATTTGACACTTGAATGCCCAAGGCATCCTTCCCAGATATGCGCAACACAGAAACACACTTATGTCTCTGATTAGTCGTACTCAACCATCTGCTCCCCTACTAGTAAATGTCAAACACAACTTACATATCTATCTCCCAAATCCACTTCAACCAACAACCATTCATTTTTCTATCTAAAATCCTTCATAGCCATATCTTCACATTAGTGCCTCATCACTGGCTCATTGGATCCTCTTTTATATACAAAAACAATCAGCAAGTATAAGTTCCGTCATACGACCTATCTACGCTGTTGTTCTTTCCATACTTTTTTATCTCAATTCATCCATGAATTTCTTCCACAGACTTCTTTCTTCCAATCTCCATTGCTACGGTCAACAATCTCCGAACCAAGGCCTTCGGTCCCTAAAACCTTAACCAACCTCTCTCCACAAATGCAGGACTCTCATAATTTTTTCCTTCCACCTTATACCCCAGAGATTCACCTTTTTCTTCCCAAAAACTATATAAATACAACACGTCATTTCACGTACCATTTTTTATAGGAGCACAGTACCCTTTATACGTTCTTACCTCATCTGTCGTCACCACGATTCAATCCCAACACTGTCCAGTTGCTTTACGCAATACCTTCTCAAACGCACCATAATCTCCTCGACTTCAGCCGTGACGTAGCGTAGAAGTAACTTCACGCTCTCTGCTACGACTGATTTAAGCAAGCGACCTAGTCCTAGTTTCCAACACATAACCAACCGCACAAATGACGTCTTTCGTACTTTCGGGGTAACGTTTCTCAATCCTTAGGCTTATTGTATAAAATTCAAGAAACCATATAACGTTCTTCTCTTTTATTATTTACTATTTGTATAATTATACTTTAACAATTATGCAATATCATTCAATATTTACACGCTTATAAATGTAACGCTCCTCAGCGACCCGAGCTGACTACCGAAGTCTTTCACAAAGTCCCCTGGCGCCAGCGTTTTCTCTGTTCCCAGAACCACCTTTTTTCTACGATCCATCCTCTTTGTGCTCCTTTATCCAAACATCTCACACCAATCCAATACCGACCAATTACATGTATAATCCGTAATATTATCGACACCCAACTGGAAATGTTTACCACAACTATTATCGCAAGGGGTCCGCTTAGGCGACCATAAACCGGGGGAGTAAAATAAAGTACTTGAAAATAACGAAAGACACAAGTCAGAATAACTAGAAAGAAAACTTGCGTGCAAGACAAGAGCAAAGCCCTCCAAAAAAACTAGTCCAGGGTTCTGTCTTATAGCATAAAAAAACAGGACAGCCAACGTTAGCAACATGCAACGCTAGAAAGAAAAAACAAAAACCAATAGTATATATATATATATACTAAGTATATATATAGTATATTATATAGTATATAATATATATATAATATATATATAGTATAATATTTATTTTTCCTTAAAATAATTAATTATATTATATATATATATAGCGCGTACACAGGTGACTATGGGGAGTATAGAGACTCAACAGGAATGATAAGAACATGGAGTGAAGATGTGAGTATTAGAAAGCAGTTTAACAAGTGATAAAAACAGAGAACAGCAGTAAAAAAGTATACAAAGTAGAAGTGTGCTAAATAGCAAAGAAAGATGAGAGTTGTCAAAAGGAAAGATGTTTGTAATTATATGAGGAGGATAAAGGAATTTTAAAAGGTTGCAAACTTATGAGAGAAGATAGAGATAAATGAGCTTGAAGAAGGAGGAATGGGGGACTTACATGGCAAATAGGAAGCTTTTCTGGAAGGATGCGCGAAAGTTAAAGAAAAAGAGTAAGTGGAATAACATTCGCTTACAGAATAACTTGATAGGGACAATCATCCTTGAACTGATTAAAGATGGAGTGTAAGAGAGTCTGTGGGATGGAACTAGATTCCGAAATCTGCCATAAAAAAGAAGAGTGAGGGTTGATTTTTCGTTGAGTTTGACTGGGAAGTAGGTATCGGGTAAAGAGGTAATTAGTAGGGTGAGATTAAGTTGAGAAAGGGTAATTCTTGCAGGCAGAAGGATGGAGTTGACTGGTCGAGCATGCCAAGACTAAGGAGTGGCGAGATATGATGGAGATGGATGGGAAGTTGTGTACAAAGGATTTTTATGAAATGTTAGTCGAGTGGATGGGCATCCTATATAAGGTTAAGGGGATTAAGTGGAAACAATACACAGGGGAAGTTAGTTTATTTGATGGTGGGGAAGATAGAGGCTGGCATTGGTAAAGAGTATGTCGAGTGATTGAGAAAGGACTGATTGGGTGAAGAACAAGGTATCTATCTAGAAGTGGTAGAGATGATTGTGAAGCAGAGATTTTACTTTTGACAACAACATGAGTGAGAAAGATTGAGAGAAAAAAAAAATGGCGTTATTTAAGTTTTATGGATTGCAACAGGACAGACATTTTGATTATGCTGTGTGGTGCTGCTTTTTTTTGGTAGCTGATTTGTGGTCGCTGGTCTGTTGTTTTTGTGTTATGAGAGAAGCAGCTTGTGGCATAATGTTAAGGTGATGCTCTGTGTTGTGGTAGGCTTCTGAATGGAATCAAAAGTATGTATGACGTAGAGGAACGTGTGTTTCAAATACACTGATAGAAAGTGATTGTTTATCATATTAATGCTGCAGAAGAGAGGCCGGGATGCATGGAGCATGTTAAGAGAAGGTGGAGGGTGGCCGCGCTGTATTGTATGTGGAGTTGTTGTCTGGTTTTTTCGGTCGTGGTGTAATTGAAGAGAGAGATTTGAGAGGTATTGGTAGTAGCGCGTGTCATAACTGCATGCGGACTTGCCGATGGGTGTGCATTTTTTACATTTATCTCTTTATTAATCGGGTTGTTATGCATGGTAAGTTTGATTCTATAATATTATATATCTCTTTATAGTAGTGGAGGTTAGTAATGATATAATTTATATAACTTAATTTATGTTAAAATATGTTAACTAAGTGTTAGAAACATCACGAATACTATAGTGTTAACGAGTTTTCTGCGCTATACATCGTAGTAGTTCGAAGTTTTTTTTGGAGTGAGTAATCATGTAGCCGTCTCGGAGATGTAGTATGCATTTACCGGGAGCTCCTGCAATTAGGTGTTGGAAATGCTTCGATGATGACCTCGACCTGTCCTGGGAAAATACTGTTCGATCTGAATTCCTTATCTCATGTACGCAATTTATCAGGACGCGTTTTCTCTTTTAGTAAAGATAAATGAAGGAATAATAATTATTTTGTAGGCCTATTTATTTTTCGATATGTTTTTAATATTTTATACTTGATTAATATTTTTCAACTGCTCGATGTCATTTTGGAATGAAAACGTGGACACCGGCGATTGATGCCACTGAGGGAAAACCATGAAGAACGTGGTAATACCGGCAAGGTAGCATCCCGGTCATTTTGGGGTGGGCGGGGAATTTAGGGACTGGAGTGTGCCTAAATTGCGAAATAAAGTTTCTTGTGATGTTAAGTAATCTGTGAGCGCACTTCCTCGTTCTATGGCATGGAGGTATGTTGGGTCACCTTGTTAATGGGTCCTTCAGTATGAACGTGATGAATGCTGGGTTGTATTAGCAGGGCTTATGGGATTAGAGGTATCTAATCTGTTAGCTATGGACTCATCTTAGGGCGGGCCCTGTTAGGTTGTGTGGAAGAGATTTTGGATTCGCCGGATGAAAGCGCAGCGGGAGTGTGGTGTGGTGTGAAAAAATTGTCGTCGCGATAAGACAGAACTCGGGCGCGGAGTACGTTGCGTCGGATGCGATAAAATGCAGAAAAATGGAATGATGTTGTTTTGACTTAGAGACTTGATAGCGGCACAGTGTGCGCTGCGGAAACGACAGGTCTCTGGGAAACGCCAAGCGAGAAAGTGATGATCAGCTAGAAAAGAACCTGGAGGAAGGATGGTGAGTTTGGCTGAGGCGAGAAGAAGGTGCTAATAAGAGTAATGGCAAGGTTTTGTTAGTGGCTATGGTTGTGGTCTTGCCTCAGGGGCAGCAACGTTTACATGTGAGAGATACCTCACAACGGTCGATGGACTTGGTGCCATCTTGTGTACGTCATGATAGTGAATATGAGCCAGGGGTAATATACCTCATGTGGTGGGCGTCAGCTTGAGTATAAGTGGTTCATTTGCCCCATGTATCGTCTACGGACCCCGCCAAAAAATGGATCAAGGGTATTTATGTACGAAATTGGTTTGTTTTAGTAACTTTATGCCGCTAATATTTTTAATAGTCTTAAGAAAGAAACAATAAGTAGGCCAAGAGGGAAATGATACTAAAGTGGGACGCATTTCAAAGCGAAGTGGTATGAACGGGCTGACGAAAGAAATTATTTGAATGGTAATATGCCATAAAATCGAAGTATTTATATTATAATATAACTATATAGTTAAGTATATAATAGTATAGTAGTATAAGATATATATACTATTAATATATAGTATCATATAGTATATTATTATATATCTGATTATATATATAATATGTAGTTTATATATATATTTAGAAAGGGTTGTGCGCACCTTAAGGCATTCAGACGGACCATGAGGCCTATTCCGAGGGAGGGGTAACTGTCCTGAAAGGTAATGGTTCTCTAGGTGGATCCGAATAGGATTTCGAACGTCCGCGAACGTGTATTTCCGTCTGAAGCCATGGTGTTGCGATCTGTTCCTGCGTGATGGCTTCGTCTAAGGCATACTAAGAATAAAACTGCTCTAGCTACCGGTTCTGATGCAACGGTGATATATATGTATAATATATATATATAGTATATCTATATAATATATACTATCACTATATATATATACTATATATAGATAGTAATAATAAATGTTTATAATAATATATAATAAGTATACTTGATGATAAGCAGTATACGATATATAGATATGAATGTAAGTATGAGTATATATTAAGTTTGGTTCGACCAGAGCGACCGTGTTTGAGCCGGCGCCCGAGATGCGGCTCTCGAAGTTTCAACTCGATTTCCTTTTTTAAAATATTAGGACCATGATCGCGGACTGATTGACTTTTGTGCCGAGTTGAAAATCATAAGTTCTCCTTTGTCTTTGCGCGCTTGCTTCGTATGATATGCGCAGGCAAGCGAGACTGTAGTGTGCCGGCCGTTTCTATCTTTTAAGCAGTCATGTTTTTATTTAAATCCCAATTAAATTGTAGCATAGAGCTATGAAAGTAAATGTAAGTATAATAATATAATTAACTAATTCAGTCGTTAATTTTGATGGCTAACACTGCACGGACAGTCACTGCTCGTTTATACCGACTGGTCACGGTTCCCACACACTGTGGCGTGAGGACTCCGATCGACGCTGAATTAGAGGCCACATCTGTGCAGGAGGTGGAGCAGTCTGTTCAGAACTTGTAGATTCAGGAGATTATCATCCGGTTGGAATGTGAGTGCGCGGGCTAACCTGAGGCGTCCCGAAAACACAAGTGAGCGCGACGCAGCGGACGCCTCAGACCTGCGCGCTTTCCCTGGAAAGTCCAGGAAGGTCAGAGGGAAAGTCCAGGAAAAAAAGATATTGGTCAGGGAAGAGTCAGGGAACGTTTTTTAAGACGTATGCTGGAAAGTCAGAGGAATCTCCCAGAAATATCCAAAAAGTCGAGCAATCAGTTTTTAAGATTTGCATAAACCACTATGAAAGAATGATCGCATCTGTGACCAAATGCAAGTATTTATTTGATGATATGTTTCCGCTTTTCGCGTTACTGTAATGTGGGAATAAGAGATGGTGTTTTCGATAAGTGAAGGAAAGAGTTGGGCTGGGGAATAGAGTCATAAGCCATAAATTATGTACTTCTATGGATGCCTGGTTGATTTCTTTGCCTTTTTTAGTTCACTATTTACGCTCCGCTGCGCGGTATCCACCGTGCCGATTGGTTCACCGCCGCACGTCGTGGAAGTACATCTCTTGTGCCGAATCTCTGTTTCGTAGAGGTTGTTCCAGAATCTCATTCACTTTTGATTGAAGGTGATTGGTGAGAAAAAGGTGCGTTTAGGATGTATATCACTTATCACGTTATCTTTATATCTTTTTCTTTTAGGGATTTATATACTTACTTGTAGAAGGTGTTTTTTTTTTTTTGATGGTTGAGTGAGTTTGCATTTTTTGTGATGCATGTTGAAAGGTATTTTATTGATGTTATCTTATTCAAATGATTTCAAAGAACAAGACAAACTAACTTGTTAACAGACGCAGCTCGGTTGTGACGTCAAACGCTTCGAACCCCCTACAGTTTAATGCAAGGTGTTGGGCTAAGAGGACCCTGATAGTTCAAGCGCATAGTATAGACTTGTAATAGTATATAAACAAAGAAGCTTTGATCTAGTTCTAACTAGATGTGGGGGCGCCAAGCCCGAGGTGTCTTCATGTTCAAAATGATCGAATGGAAATTCCTTATTGAATTTAAGTTGAAACTCAAGCAGGCGCCCATTACCACCATGACAATTGAAGAACTTTTTCGTTATGGTCTGGTTCTAATAATTCCAGCATATTGAGTTGAAGTTGTGGGGCAACTAGAAATGATTGATTGCATTCGTATCATAGCACTACTTTCTATCATAACTCAACCGAGGTTGAGGTAAAATGAACTCTGAGTGGTTTTATTAATCACGCAAAGCAAAAGTTTTAATTTTAAGAGTTTCGCAATCTTTTTTCAAAAGATGATTTTGCCTCAGATGTGAAATCTAATGGGCATAAAGGTGTGGCATGATAAACTGTTCTTTTAAAATACGCGTGTGCAGAGTATAGGGGGGAATACACTTTATATTAAATCGTTCCACAGATCAGTGGCGATATGCTTTGTTAAAATTTTAAAATAGGCCTTTTTTATTTTATTTATTAATTTTTGAGGGAGACTTTTACTTGATCAGTGGTTGCGTCTTTTAAAGTAATAGAAACAAATGTCAGCTTAACTTGGTTTGGGGTTTTGTAACTAATAGATTATATTAATATATTTATGTTTATCTTCTTCTTCTTAAAATTTGCATAATGGTTGTAGAGCCGAAGAAAAAGAGATGTTTTTATTAAGCTTTGCTGGGAATTGGTGGTTAATTATTTTGGATGATATTCTCTTTAAATGATGGATGTATAAAGATTTAAAATGATCCTGAAAAAATTCTTTGGTAGGCGATATGTCCATGTTACCCCGTTTGTTAGGCCAGAATTGGTGCGTATTCAAAAGATGCACAGTGACGGATTAATACAAAATCTAGCTTGTGGATTTTGTATCATATAGAAACAAGCTTTTCCTATAGAACCAGAAATTAATAATCGATACTCTCACAAATTTATAGTCTAAAACCAAATATTACTCTTATTTAATACTATATACATAAGGACCTTACTAATATATATAACTATTATATTACAGAGATACAGTATATCCATCTAAGTAAGATGCATAAAGTAAAGGAATATCAAAGGAAATATAATACTTTCACTCAAGGTGTTTGTCTTATCTCGTACGTCAGGTAGTTTACTATTGCAACGAAGAATTTACTCGAGAGCTTGTGTATTATACATTAGTAACTATATATATATACCGTAATATAGAAGCCGCATACTTAACTCAGATTAGGTCTACTCCCTTCAATTAATTATATCTTTTATTATGTTTTAATTTTGAGTTAAATTTATTTTATTTTATTTTTAACTTTTAAATAATTATGCATAAAAATCAACTGTGCATGAAATTGTATATATATATTTTTATAATCTATTTTATCTATAGTATCGTATATTTATAACATTATATTTATTTAAAATGTAGTATATCTCAAAAACAATACTACCAATTTTTCTATGATTAATTATTATTAGTCAGTTTTCAGATGTTTTGTGAGTTAATTTATTTGATTACACATATCTTTATAACTACAATAGCTGTCCACTTAAAAAGGTTATACTCCAGTATATATAGGTTATAGTTTTAATATATTAATTTTATAATTATTTTTAAATTGTTTTTATATCTTTTTTTACTATTTTTGTTTCTTTATTCACTGTGTATGATATTTATCATTAATTTAATTATTATTATATTATTATTATATATATATATTATATATTAATAATATATGTATTTAATTTTGTATTATTATTAATTGAATTGCATTTTTAATGTATTAAAATTAGTTTAAAATGTAAATTTCCATGAGTATGAAGCTACAGGTCTTACATGTGTTCTAGATTGTCATCTCTTTTAGTGGTCACTGTGATTGATACTTAGGTCTTTTTCATTATTTTATTAATTGCACAGTTCGTAATTTTTCAATGGCAGATACTATTAACATTACATATATTACGATAGGGGTTATCCAATATCCTCTTATATTTGTATGATTTATAGACCGTGGTAGTATGAGGTATTAGGTGGATTATTTTTGTTAATTATTATATCTTATGAATAAAATCTGATTTCATTATATATTAAATTATCAGAAATACATAATTAATTATAGTCATTCTGTATTCGTATTTCTTTTTTATTTTCCTCATTATTAATTATTATATATATATTTATTATTATTATTATTATTATTATTATTAATTATTATATATATATTATTATATATTATTTTAATTTAATTATTATTATTATATATAAATTTATAATTTATAATTTATTATATATTATTATTTTATATTATTAATTATATATTATATTATATTATTATTTATAATTAATTATTATTATATATATATTATTATTATGTGAGAGTGATATATTAGGCAAGAGTACTCATTATGTAGTCTTAATATAATTTAAGTGTTCATTACACAAATATTACATAATAAAGTAATGCAATTAAATTTTTTATTAATAATAATTATATTTAATTATTAAAATATTATATTATATTATAATATTAATTATTTAAATTTAATTAATTATTATATATATATTAAATTATTATAATTATTTATTATTATTTATTTTAATTGATTTATTAATTAATTTATTATTATATATTTGAATTATTAATTATTGCTTATTAAATTTATATAATAATTATATAATTATTGATCGTCATTATCCTTTTATATTTCTCTATTTTTATTATTATTTACGTAGTTAAGTTATTAATGTAAAATTTATAATAGTAGTAGTAGTAATGTATAAGTGAGAAGATAGTAAGTTAGTTAAGTAGTAAGTTAAGAACTTATAGTCGGTTGTTGAAAGTAGTAGTAGTAGTAGTGTATTATAAGTTATGTATATTAGCTATTAGTTTAAATAGTATACAGCATTTGTGATTGGGAAAAGCTTTTAAACCTAATATTTACTATTTGATAGATGTATACATTTATGTAGGGATTACAGGGATTTTTACCACTCGTTATGGCAATTAGGTTGTTTAATCCATAGAATTATCAATTGATTAACGCCTGTTTGAGCTTAAAGCAAGTATATTCAATAATTCATAGATATATCGTACTATCGAATATCTACATAATTCGTGTTATATATTTTTCTGTAATATTTATTTTTATATTTTTTTTTTTTTTGTCTTGTATAATAATTTGTTTATATTTTTTTTTCTGTATTTATATGTATATGCACAATTTGTTTATTCTGTCAACAATAGACACGAACTATAATTCACATATTGTTCTATTACTAAATATTCTAAAAGCGTTAGATAGCAACTTTTACGTACTATATCATATAAAATATATAATTGTTTAATTATGATACATTCCTTACAGAATGATGCAAAGTATCAGTATGTATATCTTATAGTACAGAGCTCCACTTACATGTAGACCACTTATTGTATGTAGCTGAACATTTCCTAAGTAGAGGTAACATATTATAGTATGAGATATACCACAGCAGTACCAAATAATAATAGGTTCACTCATCAAGTTATGGTTTTAGGATGTGATATCTTTTACTATAATATCCAATTATGTTAGGATTCATTCAACATCACTAATAAAACATTTGTGACATTTTATTTATTGTGAATAATCGACTGAAGGTTTCCCACTCTGCAAACTGTTATAACAATTATATAATTATTTTTAGGAAAAAATATTAAATAAATAGAATAATTTTATATAAAATAATAATTAAATTAATATAATAATAATAAAAATATAAATAATAAATCATGTATAATAATATATAAATAATAATAATAATCAACTATTGATATTTAAATATATTTCCTACCGTTTTTATCATCCAAACATAACTCCAAAAACTTAATTGAAGGCCTAAGTTGCTATTATTTTAATTTTTATATTTATTTTATTACATAAATATTATTTAGAAGTAAATTGTATATAAAAATCATACAATATTAAAAATAATAAATAACCAAAACACTAAGGTCATACAATTAAATATTAAATTTAAAAATAATACTGTTGGAAAATATCCCTACTATTTAAATATAGCAAATATTCATAACGGTATTTAATAATAAATATTAAAATTGTAAGTATAATAAAAGAATAAATAATAAATATATAAATTAAATATATCATATAAATAATGATAATGATCATAAAATAATAATAAAGTATAATAATTAAATTTCTTTTAAACTAAAAAGAGCAATAATTAAATTAAATCTATTTGTAGAGAACACATTTATAGTGTATATTATATATGTATATAATAATATTAAAATATAATTATAATAATATAATAAATATAATTATAAAATTATAAATATAATAATAATAATAAATAATGTAAATAATAAAATAAATATAATATTAATTAAGACATACCAATCAAATTTACAAATATTCTTAGCTTTTAAAAAATAACAAATAATGTAATTAAAATTATAAATAAAATTAAAAACATAGACTATTAAGACAAAGTATAAAAATAATTAAATAAATAATAAAATATAATACTCCTTTAAAAATAATAAATTAAAATATAATTATAAAAAAAAATTATAATGAAAAATAAATATTTAAAAGAATTAAAATTAAAATATAAATAAATATACAATGATGTAGAAGATGAAACAAATTTAAAGTGCAATCTTATATTCCAGAGACTAATTTCATACTAAAAAGTAGAATCCAAATTAAAATTAACTCTGTTCAATTACTACTCAGTGTGAGAATAATAATAAAATAACTCACAGTCATAAATGAAAGTAGATCTGATAAAAATGCACATTTGGTGACCAACATTAAATAAAATATGTTGTATTAATATAAATTAATAATGTAAAATTAGTGTAAATTAATAAATAAAATAAAGATGAATAGTATCATTATTTACTTATGATCATTATTTGTATAGCATATTTTTTTTTATTACATAATGCCTTAGGAGGGATAAATAATGCTAAGAATTTTTTTTTACAATTATATTTTCTGCTTTCGCAACAATACCTTCAAGGGAGGATAATTATATACCTCTAATCTCATAAATAAATAAATAATAAATAAATAATAATCCCGATCCAAACCATACATATGAACCCTAATAATAAAGGATTAGTAGGATTTTGTTTATTAAGCAACTCAATAAATACTCCCAGACACCTACCTGACACAATGTACCAATGAGAATTTTCAATAGAGTGGCATAAATATCACATTAAAATATACTTACAGTCATTTTCTTTCCTTCAACAAGGGATAATTCGCAATCCATCATGCGTCACCCGCGGATTCTCATTCCGTTCGAGAGTACCTGGTCACCCTAGTCACATACAATAATATAATAATCAAATATTAAAAATGAAAACTAAGAAACAAGAATAATAAAATAAAAATAATTCTATCGCCCAAGATAGATCAACAAATAATAAATAGTGACCTAAACTCAATAAACTCGAAATCTGTCCTGATACATTTATAACGATAAACCTCACATTTTATGTGAAGCTAGATAATTAAGCGATAAGGAATAAAATTACAATAACATTAAAAGTATTTGACGTAACTGAAGGGTAATACGACACTTTCATTGCATTCACACTGAGGATAAATAATAGGAGAGTAATACTAGCAACTGAAAGAAAGATCCACAAAAATATGAAGAAGGAATTAATAGATTCGGAGTGGATAGTAGAAATAATAAATAAGATTTAAATACGATCGAAGAGGGCAAAGAATTGCATACGAATAACTCCATAATGGAGAGATGGTGAGAGAACATTCCGCCAATCTATATCACTATGAGGATAAAATAATCAAGGAAAAAATATGCCACCAATAAATAACATATCAATACTAATAATATATATATACATAATCAGTAATGGACAATAATAACATACATAATAACTCAACTGAGATAATGTATGCACTTAAGTTTTTTGTCTACAAATATTGAAGGCAAGCTTAGAAGGTAAAAATAATTATCAATTCTTATTAAATTATCGTCAAAAAAACATATTAAGCTTAATATCACCCAGATTACTCACTCACTTGGAAAAAAAACTTAACGGAAAGCTTTATTTTCCGATGTTAAGTTGGGAGACCAGGGTAAGAGTCATTAAGCTCACACACAATATTAATTTCTGTAATAGAACAAGTTAGTGCAATCATTTTTAAACAAAAAACAGGGCTGGACTTGAAATACATGAGAAACCCAAAAATGCTCTTCCTCAATTACTCACAAAGGGTATTGATAAAATAAGTAGAGAAGCTAAACAGATCTATCTGTGCCAGATATGATATTTTAATTTATGCTCCATTTACTGCAGCATAGTTAGAATGGAACAAAGTCCAAAGCAACACTATAATTAAAATCGAGTATATCAAACAATATAAATACAATGAACTGCTAACGGTCCAGATAACGAACATTTCAACCACCATAAACACAAACTGTATTTAAGAATTAAATTGAGTGATATGTAAAAATTATTATACTGAATTGTTTCTATATAATGCTCAATTCCAACTTGGATCTAATGATAAAGAATCGTATTAACTCATAAGTATACTAAAATCTAGATATAAATAGAATATTAACACATAAGATCTTATATAAACGATTTCTTCTAATCAAAAAGATCACATTTGAAATTTAAATCAAAAATAATAAAAACTTAATAAGCGAATTAAGAATTTAAATCTTAAAACACTTAAATTAAGATCAAAATAATCTTTGTAGTCTCTCGAAACATGACAGTACCATCGTTTGACTAGATTTAGTCTTGAAAATTTCAACTTGGACGATTTGGACCAACTATATAATATACTATATACTATTTCGAAAAACGCCAAGTCTTCTCACAGACTACTTTTATAGAAGAAGAGTAATTTGGTATTTTCTGCTCAAGATGAATTAATATACGAATTTTATTGACGAACTAATAGGCGCTATGAAGAAAAGTTGAATAAAATTACAATTGGCGGTTATTTCTATAATATGAATTAATCTTACCAGATACTAATAGTTTTAATAAACGCCGGTTTTGACATATCAAAAGGGGTAATAATTAATAAACCCACTATAATAATCTAGATATAGCCTATTAGATCTAGACTATTAAGCGTATCTAATTGTGAAGAATAAATAAAGAAAATATCATTAAATATAAATCTCTGTGCTGCCTTTTCCTTCATAATGAAAATTAATTTCATTCATTTCAATTTGATCCTTTTTGATTTGCTAATGAGTAATAATCTACATTTTTTAGAGATAAAGAGAAAAAATTAAGATTAATTGTATGACATGTAATTAAAACATTAAAAAAACTATAAGTGATACTTGTATTCATTTGTGTAATGGGACAAAAGGCCGTGCACGTAGATCGTCACCATTCAATTATTTCTCGAATAAAAGATTGGCCCACTAACAATAATCACTAATACTATATGGATAATGAACATCATAAAAATTTTTGCAATCGAGCCACTAAAAGTTTAGTATACTATATAAAACGTATTTATTTCTAAAACATTTGCAAGTTTAATACAATAAATACAAAAACACAATTAATATTTGAGAGTACGTGTTCTGGTGATCATAATTTTGACAAACTCATACAAAGCTAATTGAAGAACAAAGGTCACATCCATAGTCTCGAAACAATACCATTCCACCTAAATTTACTTTTTTTTAACTCTGAACAAGAGTTCTATGAATATAATTTTTTGACTCAAATTTAATGAGCACTTAATTTTTTTTATGGCACTTATTGACTCTTTTTTGTGGAACGCCAATTCACAAAATATAATTTTACACTTGATCAAGCATATAGACCTACTTTTTTTGAGAAGACTTGACCCTGTTTTTTGGTCTTTTATATTTTATATAGTTCGTAATAAGTATTTGAGTCATAACACCTTGGTCTTACCATGGGTCATGTTCATTGGAGTACTCAACTTGATATGAAAGATATATAATAATAAATAATATAGCTAATTGTTTTTGATGAATAATAACAAATTTCTTTTTTGGAAATTACAACTCAACGATCAACACGATATATATATTTTTTTTATAAGAACAATGTAAACCTTAAATTTTATTAGAAATATAATATACAGCAACTTAATATAATTTATATGATGAAACATAATATCCCCCTCCTCCTCCCCATATAAACCCTAATAAATTTTTGTCGAAATATATAATACATAGAAAATATAATCTTATATTAAAAACTACAAATTATTTTATTATATATTTTTGCAACCACTATCAGAAGAAAGGGTAACGTTTCCAAAACAGAATGAATAGCTTGTGCGTAATAAATAAGAATAGTACACTTTTAGCCTTCTCTCGATACTAAATTTACACTTCAGGGGATATTTTTAAATAACTATTATATTTTATCTAAATAGCAACATAATTACAGTTAGGTTATATCGTATTATGTTAATCGTCTTCATTAATCCAGTAATCTAATTTTTTACGCGCCCTAAATTTATTTTCTGAAAAATCATATAATGAGTGGGCCATTTTTTTGATTTACCACTATCCAGAAACGTGAATAATAATGTAAATATATTGATAATATTGTGTTTAGCATAATAATTTGTAATTATTTTTATGTAATATCTATATCCTTATTTTTAAATTTGAGATTGGAATCGGCTAATACTTTAATGATCAGCTTATTTACTCATTTTTTATGAAATATAGAAAGTACTATTAAAACATATCTATATATATATATAAATTTGTTTATTGGAATGAAACTATTCCATCAATTGAATAAGTTTTCGTTTATAAACCTTATATATAACATCTTATGGATAGTTAGGTATAATTTCTCAATACCCCAAATATATAAGGTGTAAAAGTATTAAGTATAAATCATACTCATAAATCATCATTATTAATTGTTATAATAATAATTAGTATTATTATTTTTCTTTTTTTTCACAATAATATTATATTAATAGTTATATAGTTAGATATAGTTATAATAATTATGATATAATATGATATAATAAATAATTAGATAATAATATATATAATAAACATATGAAAATAATATAATAATAAAATTATAATATTTTGGTAGTTTAAAATCTTTAATTTTTATTGTCTTGGGCGACTTTTTTTAATTCTATAGAAAGTTTTTTATTTTTTTATTTTGGAGTAATTATTATTTGTCATCTAACAATTCCCATTATTTTATTTACATGTCCATGGTTGTATTCTTATTTTTTTTTGGTTGTCTTTATGCACTTGATTAATCCATGTATTATTATTATTCCATTATTATTATTATTACTACTCCAATCCCAAGATTGGGGCTGTTTGTCTGTTGTATCCGTTGGTCTCGTTTATTGTTTCTGCTCGTTACTTAATCATTCACGTGGTTACAATGTTAGTCCGGGTTACCTGCTCAAGAATAATGAAAAATGTACTGTAATTTTGCGTGGCAAATTTTGTAATATATGAAGAAATTATCAGCTTAATAACAACAACTCACCTTGAACTAAATTTGTACATAAAATTTCACACTATTATAATTATTATTATTTATTTTATACTATTATCTTTTCATTATTTTTATTCACGCTAAATCTATTCTAAAATCATTTTTTAATACTTTACCATATATCACATATCTAACATCATCAATATTATTATTATTATTATTCAATACTTATTGACAATCTGACTTTTTTTTTTTATTAAATTACTCTGATAGATTTTCAAACAACATAAAATAATCATTAACAAATAATCATTATTATTTTATACTATTCATTTACTAAGACAGGGAAGCCCGTATGATGATTTTATTTATTATATTCATTACCCAAAATGTATTACCTACAGATGTAAAGGTTATTACAATATGTTATTGGTGGAGAAGTTTCTAAACTGTTTGTTTATTTGTTCAGAGTATAATGAAGACTATTACATCACTTATCAATTATTAGTTATAAGTAATTTAAATAATTTCATAAATATTTATTTATCAGCTCTCTTCTAATTTTCATCTTATAATTAATTACTATTAATATTACAATACAATTCTTCATAGACGCTATTACATTTACATCATGAAAACTATTCACAAAGTAATATAAGCTATTAAAAAATCAATCTACCTCATCTTCCTTTTGTCATTATATAATTCTTTTTTTATTTTCCTCTTATTTTTTTTTCAACTTTGACCCACGGTAATTTTTTGTCCTTTCCTTTTTTTGGACTTGCCTGCTTTTTTGATGTTCCTTAACCTTGTTTGTCTCTTTGCCTTCTGCTCCAAAGCTTGACAGATACTGTGGGTCAACCCTGCGGGGGACCAGGATCAAGGTTAAGACATCAGATACCATGGGTCAATTTTTTGCCCACGGTAATTTTTTTTTGTCCTTCCTTTAGGGACTTAGCCCTTTTTTTGATGTCTTAGCCTTGTTTGAGCATGATATTTCGGACTTGACCCCTTGCCCATAACTACCACTGGGTCACATTTTGACAGCCACGCTAACGATTGATGGCTTTTTGAAGGTTCCCAACACCGTAAGAAGTATCCTAAAGTGGATGTTCTATTTAGGTTCTGATGAGTATTCTAGGATGAGTGCCGGTGAGTGCCAGGGTCGAGATGCCAAGTGAGTGCCATGAAGTGCAGCCAAATGAGTGCCAAGTTGAGTGCATGAGTGCCATAAGTGAGGTGGCCACATGTGCCAAGTGAGTGCCACAAAGTGCCAACTGAGTGCCACTTTTTTCAATGTCTTTCTAGCCTAACCCTGAGCCCCGATGAGGGCCCTAATATGGGTGTCCTCCCCCTGGTTATAAGGTTGAGGATGATTTCGTTGGTGTATATTACAAACTTGCTAGGATGCTTCTACTAGAGTTAGTCCATTCTTTTCTAAACTTAAATATTCAACATACTATGACAACATTATAAGCAGCTTACCCCTTCATCCCATAGAAGAACCTACATTAAACCCAATATACACTTAATCACACCCAACGCAGATCTTACCTTACACTCACGAACAGCACCCTCGATATCTTTGAAGCCTCAACTTTTGATGTCTCGAACTTGATGCCTCCAGCCATAAATGCATCAGCATTGACTCGCCCAACTTTGATGCTCCCTCCATAAATGCTAGCATGATCGCTCAACTTTGAAAGGTCGTCTTTGAATGACGTCATCTCTTTGATTAGCGTCATCTTTGCAGACCATTAATTGATGATTCATCTTGATGAAAGATCATCTTTGATGGCTCATTCTCTACCCTACATCAAAAGAAAAGAGTTAATATTATGTCGTAACTATGTTATAAGCGATCACCAGGAGCAGCATGATCTCGTCCGGTGAAGTCCGTCCCACGACCCGCTACCCACAGGTGCGAACCGCCGCGCGAATGAAAAAAATATATAACTATAAGTGAATAGTTGACAGGTTGGTTAACGCATTTTTTATTAAAAACATTTCGCGAACCCTAAAACTGTAAATCATTACAGACCTATTATTTAACACATTTATTTATACATTATTTTTAACTTAATACTTTTTATTTAAATACTTTTTACTTAATAATTTTTAAAAAAATTGTATGTAGAAGAAAAAAACCAGAGTGCCTGAATATATAAACATTTTATTTTACTACAGATGTACGAAATTTCATTAAAAACATTAACATTACATACTTAAAGCAGTAAATTCAGTAAATCAATAAGGTGTAACCTAACACCAAGAGGGGGGATTAGTATGCTCTTTGATTTTACTGCTTTACTGTTTAACACTCTGTTTTACTGCCCTTAACTCAAGTTTTATTACTGTTTTAACTTAGTATGTTCTTACTGCTTTAAACTCACATATTTATTAACATTACATACTTAAAGCAGTAAATAGTAAATCAATAGAGGTTTACCTAACATCTAGGGGGGGATTATAGTTGGCTTTTGTTTTACTGTTTAGCTGCTTTAACTCATGGTTTTACTGCCACCCACCACATGTTTTACTGCTTTATAACTCATATATGTTTAAATACATTACGTAAAATTCTTAACATTACATAGCCTTAAAGCAGTAAAATCAGTAATCAATAGAGGTGTGACTATAACAAACCACAGAGGGGGGGATTAGGAATGCTTTTGTGTTACTCTTTACACTGCTTTAACTCTGTTTTACTTGCTTTAACTTTCTGCTTTACTGCTTAACTTTCTGCTTTACTGCTTAAACTTTCTGCTTTACTGTCTTAACTTTCTGCTTTACTGCTTAACTCATATATTTATTAACAATTATTTTTTTTATTTGTTTTAATATTTTTTATTTATTTTTAATTAATTTTTATTATTATTTTAGTTAAATTTTATTTTTACATATACTTTAGTGTTATTTTACTTCATGCCTATTGTTATTATTATTTAGAACACCCCCACACCCCAGCACCCACACACACAGCTGACACCACACATTGCCCACACACAACACACACACACACAAACACAACCACCAGACACGTACACTTACACACATATACACACATTCACATATGACACTTATCAACACACATCACTATGACACTTAATTTGTGACCTCTAGCAGACACTATACAATTTACACAATTCCATACACATTCGCGTCACAAGTACACATTCACTAATGATCTCTTATACACCAACATTCACTAGAACTATACCATTTGTCCAATAGAGCACTATGCATTTACATACTCACAGCCAGCAGATGTTACTATACAAAGCTCACACAGATTTTACTTACAACTAACACCAGATTACTACTACTCCTACACTCACACACCAGGTCTACTTACTCACAACACACAGATTTTACTTACACTCACATTACACTTATACAACCACACACACACACAACACACACACACACCACTGTCGTACCACAACAACCCACAACACAACCACATACACACCCCCGCACAGATCTACTCTCACCAATTACACATCATAACGTATAATTATTAAAACCATTTTCTAATGTTTTTGAGCACTAGATATTTAAAGTAATTACTACATCTCAAATATAACTAAAATTATTTCAAAGTTTTTCTTAAAACATTTATACTAATCACTTACCCGTTAATGAATAGTGCCAAAGGAAATTTATTATTACACTGTTAATTACTTTTTGTTTCTACAGCATCTGTTAACTTACAACTAGATCCCAAGTTTTTAAAAGGAACTTTTACTAAAACTTTACGAAGAGTTCTATTGAAAGATATCCGAACTCTTCTTATACCTCTGAATTAGTTCCTCTTTATGACTCAGCTCAGGACAGACCCCTACGCACCTCTTCCTCTAACATCAAAGCTATGGCCACGTTCTTGTTCTATGACTTACTGCTCTTACATCATCTTAACCATGTAATAAGTATAAAAATACAAAATAAGTTCTTCTCTGCTAACATAACACTATTTTTAATAAAATCATTCTAAGTTTTTATTTAAAAACTAACAATTAATCACCTACATTTATTTTTCACTCGACGTTATAACAAATATTTCAAAAGTTTTTTCTTTTTACACATTAGAATTGGTTTTCTTTATTAATTCGATTATTTTCTTGAAAAGCTTTAAAAAACACAAAACCTCCGCCACTCCTTAGCACGATTACGAAACTGACCTCTCTCTGAAAAATGTTTGAAATAATAACTTTAGGTCTTAATTATAGGATAGATCCTTTTTTTTGTGTAACCCGAGGCGATTTAAGCCTATTTCCAGGTCAAAATATATCTCAAACTGACCTTTTTCTGTAAAAATGTGGTGATAAACTACGTTAGGCCTAAATTTAGGCCTAATTTAGGATAAGCCTTTTTTTGTACCCCGGGCTGATTTAATTTAATCCTAATCCCAGGTCAAAAGGTAATTCCCCGTATAGACAAGCATCATTGTTTATTAATATTTTTATTTATAAATTAATATTTCAAACTGAAACATATGCTGGATCGGAACGTCCTTTACAGCAGGTAACAAGGATGTTTTTCCTTACTGTCGATTGTTTCGGGGTGAATCCTATCTCTATACTGAACCTCCGTATGTGAATTGGTCGAGAATTAATTCTATCAGTCTTTTGAAAATAACGTTGTTCTTTACAACCTTGTATTTGTGAAGCAGCGTGTGTGTTTTTATTATCTTTTTAGACCCCAAACTCATTTTAAAATCATAGTCTTTAGGCTGTTAAGGGCGCGGGCAACTAAAGTTTCTGATTTTGTATTCCAAGTGTTTTTAATTTTTACTAAGTGTATATCACAAAATATTTATAACATAAATACTACATTGAGGAATAATTCATATCAATTCCACTAGAATAGATAAAATTACTTCCCTAGTTCATCAAGCTAACCACCCTAAGGCTGCAGCATGAGCCACCCGCAAAGCAGCCAACTCCCTGCACACCGCAGGTCGTCCCGTCCGCGTCCCCGCTCGCCGAAGTGCGCCCGCAGGGCAATATTTTCCGCGTTTCCCCGCTCCGCCGCGTGCGCCCGCCAGGGCGCAATATTTTCCGCGCGGAATGAAATCATATAAAACGTAATAATTTATTAAAACATTTTTATTTTTATTTTATTATTATACTTAGTTTATTTTCATTTTCATTGCCTATTGTTATTATATTTAGAACACACATACACAAACACACACGCACCATACACGAACACATACCACAAACACTCACCGACGCAACTCACTTAAACATATAGCGTATAATTATTTACTTAAAATCTTTTGTTTTTTTTCATATATTATACTTATTAGGTAATATGGTATTGTCTATTGTTATTTTATTAAGAACCACACATGCACCACACTCACACACACATTTTTCACACAACCACCCACACACACACATCAAACCACCACACACACATCACACACACAACTCA
>JABUQX010088253.1:0-63029 GCA_015478945.1 Trachelipus rathkii
AAATCTTCTCATGAAAAATCTCCATACTTACTACCAGGCACTTGACCAGTAATCAAAAATTGACAGAATTGCGTATAAAGACTATGCACCTACACTTTCCTATCTCATATCTCCCAGCAAATCCAGAAATAAATGAGTATGGATATTCATAAATTAAGATAAAACGTGAAGTGTGAGAAAACATTGAAGAACCAAATTATAAAGAGATCACGCTGTGATCCTAGGAGGAGAGAGCTTACCTGCCATTAGAGTCGTAAATCAAGGAAGTGATAATAAAGACTTTGATTGATATAAACTATTGTACAAGTAAGACCAATTAACCTAAGTATTATGAAGAAAAGCTATGTCCACCGATCGTACGATATGAAAATAGTTAAAGGAGTCATAATAACTGTGAGTTTGATGTATACTCTGATCTCCACGTAACTGGAAGGAAGTGGAACACGATGACCACCCAAGAGATGGAATGATACTCAAACAAGAACTTCAGGAGGGTGACGTAATTCATTCTCGCGCACAGAAGGTTTTAATCTCTATAATACAACGCGGATTAGCGAGACTTATTGTAAGGTATCCCCTATACGCCTAGGACAACATCCGATATTTCATTAGATCCAATCAGGCACTTTCGACGTTCAGTGATAAATTTAAATAACGTCAATCACCAGAGGAAGAATAGGAAATTATATACATCCTCTTTATCAAAAAGTCATAGTTGAAATTTCTTACAATATCGTGATATAGTGCCCATTTTTGGGGGGTTTTCATCTATAATTTAAGTATACATATATAAACTCTAAAATTTCTACTATTTGTTAACATTAATATGATATGGTTAGTATGATATTAATTAATATAGTAAAATTATTTATTTAATAATTTATCTAAATATATTTATTTTACTTAATGAATAGCATGGCATTATCCAATGCTCTGGCAATGATGTATCCAATACTTTTTATTGTTGAGTTTACTTGATCGTACAAATTATTTACTAAATGAGAGAAACTATACTATTAATATATTCTTAATATTAAATATAATATTTAGTTGTAATGCTTGAGAAAGCGTGCATTTAAGTGTAAATCTTTTTCTCTTTTCATATCCTGTTCAAAAGCGTCATATCCTTCATCTTCCACCTCAATATATTAATAAATTACGCTATACACTCGTTCAGTAGACCAACAATGGAGGACGAGTATTTAGAAGTATAGAGTTAATGTTGATAAGTTTATACATCAATCTGAAAGGAGAATATCAAATAGATTATTGGGATTAGATTAATCCTAAGTTTGCTTTAAGAAAATGTAATATCCTGATATTGAGAAAAAGTTAAAAAAGCAAATTATATAGTTTGACGATGCAAATTACTCTTTACATAAACCTGATTAAGAAAAAATAATTTCCTTCAACGGAAAAAACCTATCTCCTCAGCATACAAAGAATAGCAAAATAAATTGCCTAAGTTGAGAATTTATTCTAAGAATAGATGAAAGATACACACTACAGTGCTACACTAACATATAACTAGAAGGTTTTTGCGAAATATATAAAGGCTTTTACAATTGAGGCATGGATAGCTTCTACGTATACTGTAGCCCGTTGACGCCGATAAAAGTAAAAGATCAGCCTCATCGAAGTTGCCGATGCTATGTAAACTATGTATAATGCTATTGAGTGAGACGACGGAGAAAACACCTAATCATATCCCTCGAACAGAATAAATCAGGATATGGGAAAAATTCAAGTGCAGGAGAGTTTCAGGAGCAATGCTCTGGAAGTATGGTTAAAGCAAGCATGATAAAATACAAATACATTTGTATCCTGGTCTAAACAAAGCAAGGGTCTCTATATGCTGGATAAGAGCGGTCAACGTTACTATAAAAGAATCTGTTATCTGCATAGGTATATTACTAAAATAATATCTTATAAAATTATAATCATAGTATGGGTTTATTCCTATACTGGTGAATATATCGGATTCTTAAATCTTATCTATTAAACAGATCTACCATAAACTTATAAGGTCGCAACAACGTTGAGAAATTTGTCAAAAACTAAGAGGTACCCCTTAGTGAAAATTCATATTGTGGAAAAAAAGAAAAAACAAAATAAAAGATAATTCAGAATAAAGGTAAACGATTATGAAGGTCTGAATACTGATACGATAAAGGTTTGAGAATCTAAGAAAGTGAAAAGAGTTATAGGAGAAGGAAAGTTTTTAAATTTCCAATAGACTTTGTCAATTCCTATCAATGATAGATAATTATATTGTTGTTGTCTAGATGGAAGATTGAAAACTGTTAAAGTTATAAGAAAAAATATAATATGTCTTGACATTTATAAGCAAAGAAAGACAAGAAAATGAAGGATCAACCCTTTAAAATATAAATGAATTATGAAAATGACTATGAAAGAAAATATTAGACATTAAACGAAAACCGTGAAGAAAAATAAGCAGTACTTGTGAAATAGAAAGAGAATATCAATGCTAAGATTTCATTATATAAAAAGCAAGTTGATTAAGTAAACAATAATCAAGAATTGACAATTTCAGCACCAAAAAAAATCAATGGAGCGAGGTTAGTAGATCACTAATTATAACAAATTTATTTAACCTTCATGTCTCTGTCTCATCGGCCCTAAACTTTATGAGCGCGAATAACTGAAGAAATAAACTCATACGAATATCACCACCTAGATGAAATCTCTTCTATACAGACTTGGAGAAGAGAGGAAAACATACGATAGTTAAGATATATGTGAAAGAAATTAAAAAAATACGGCACACTTAGAAATGTACTCTTATCTCATATTCTATCTGTGTCCCAACCCATGGCCGGTATGTAACAAAGTAGTAGGGGAATATTAGAATTGTTTCGGATAGAGCAAGTTATTACAGAGGAACCTACTCGCTTATCTGAGAACGGAACTACTAATTTGCCCAAAAAAAGGCTGTAATTACGACTCAACTTAATTGCTACAAAGGAAATACTATCTGTTTGTAAGAATTTACTAGTTGCGTTGTGAAGTGTCTATATTTTATAACTCCCTGCTGTTCTAATGTGAATGGCGGTCTGCTATTAGTATTCAGTTAAAAGCGGGTTGTTCTCTTTGATTAATTATAGATGGTATTACGTGTAAGGATGGTATACAAAACTTGAAGGAGTGACGATACTATGAGATAAGAAAAGTAATAAATATTCTTTAAGAAAAAAAGTGATGAAATATCTTCAAGAGACACCTAAGTTAAATAAAGTTTATGTGTCTTCCTCGAATGAACGTTTATCCCACCACGATGGCAGCAATGGGGAAATACCAACTATATTTCTTAGACGTATGTGAGGTTGTGATATACTTCCTATGAGATAATGCGGGCGCGTACTGATGTTGAAGAGGGTAGTTATTTACTATGCTGAGTGGAAATAAAAACCTGCGAGAGCGTCTATCATGTGAACGTGAGAGAGAGTGAAAGCGAGAGTGCAAAAGTACATGTCATAATACGATGATATACCCACAAACGAGATATCGTCAAAGTGCGTAATCACATGGTGAAATGGACTATGTATAATACAAATTAATTAGATCGGATTCAATATGTAGGTAACTACAAAGCTCCTTTATTAAGAAGTAGTTATTATGTTTCCCAGATAAGAGGGTTGGCCTTTTTATTTATCCCAAACCGTCTTTATAATTTTCTGAATAGATCAAATTGTGACTCTGTACGCGTGCATATAGCATAGTAAAAGTGCTAGAGATGAGAAATACCTCTTTCCCTTTACATACGGCGCAGTTATGATAAGTTCATATTAGAAAGAAACAGATGCATGAAGATAATTACAGCATAAGTGCGCGTAAACTATCCTCACAGAGGTTGAAATGTAGGTACAGATATGATTGTCATCTTGTATTAACAGACTCTCACACGTGTAAAGATATTAGATATAAGTAGAGGAGAATACTCTGTAAAATGGACGAATGAGAAGTAAGGTATTCAGAGGGAAACAAAAAATTGCGAAGACGGAAGGTACGGGACTGGTGGTAAAATGTCTTGTGCCAAGCGTTGTTTTTTTAAATTTTTTTGGGGACAAGTGGAAAGATGTGCAGTATGGGCCTGTCTACTCAGGATAATGTGGAGAGAGATATATGTGGTTGAATATATAGAGCGGTTATAAAGAAACAGTTTTTGCCCACGTAATTCAAATCACTTCGAGGGACCATAGTAATCCTCTACCAGCATCTAAGAAAGAGCGGAACACGCGAAATAATGTCATAACCATATGTCTAGCGATGAGAGAGATGATGTAAGTCGCTAAAATATAGGGCTCAGGCACGATAACAGAGATGGTATCAAGGCTCTGAGGTCGTGGTCAGAAGGCAAGCCAAGCGAGAGTGTCATAAAGAAAAAGGCTAAGCGGAAAAAACCATCAGTTAGGAAAGTGGTAATGAGTGATTTTTCGGAAGCCATGTTGTGAATCTTCAGACGCGAATAAATGTGGCATAATAGGAGTAAGTGGAGGCTTTTTGGGGGTATTTGTTGTGGCCCACCTGGGCAGGGAATGACCCCTTACACTATAACTTTACATTTACGATGGTGTTATCACTTATGGCTATCAAGAGTAATTTTTTCATGAAAATGACCTGCATTTGACAGGAGCTACTAGCACACTTCGCACATGCAAGGCCCTCCTTCATCCTTCAGTCCTGATTGTTGTAAGAGTTGAAATTAGATCTCTTCTTCCCGAGTTAAACCCTCCCTACAGATGTAGTGTTGAGCGATATCAAACTTCCTAGGGAGTCTATGTATTAAGTCCTCCTGGCAGTTCAAAAATGTTACCTAATTTTTTGGATAATTTTATTAAGCATCATATATTCCAGGCACTTCTGGTCAATACCTAGACCCCTCTAAGTGTATAAAACATGTAAAAACTTAAACTTCACAAAACCTTATAGAGTAAACAGATGCTTGCGCTTCGGGTGTGATACCATATATAGTTAGATACAAGAACTCAAAATTTTCCTGGTAGTAGCATGTTGCTCACCCAGGTGAGAGGTATATCTGGAACCACCACTGTCACTAGCGGCGTCAGCGTGCTAATTATCCTGTATGAGTAAAAGCGGCTATTATAGAGCAGTTTGTGTAAGGGACTTTTATTCATGGAACGACTCGAAATCAGTCTCATCCCTCCAGGATCATGGTGTTATTTCGTATGAGTTTCAAAGATTAAGGCTGGCTACGATTACTAAGATAAAAGCTATGGCTATAACCACACAATAAACTGTCTGGAATGTACAGGTGTCGAAGTTAATCGCTCAAATACTCTTCTCTCTAATGTGAATTCAGTATTCTCATTCTATCCACCGTGTAAGATACTAGAATCCACTTATTTTTCGACGTATACATCCTAAACTATTTGCTCTATACACATAAAAAAGCTAAAACCTACTCTGCTCCCACACCCAGTGTATGTCCCAAGCCTGGTGTGGTCAAAAGCTGCGTGGGGCTAAATAATCGACACGTTAATGTCAGAAAAGTGATAAAGTATCACCAACAAGCGGCATTTGGAAATTGTAAATTCCGCTTTTGTAATACATACAGCAAAGTACCCAATTAAGAGAGTTGAAACCAAGATAATTAATTTCAGTCAAGGATTATCGAGATATCAATTAAATCTCCTAACATTGTGAAACGGAAATTTACCACAGAGAAAGTTAAATAATGGATATTAGTTTGGAACATAGAGTCTACTATACGCAGGAATAAGTATAAAAAAATCACCCTATTAAATTCAACAACTTTCAGGGTCATATACTTAGATGGAATTCAGTTTACATGTGAATGGACTTCCCCACGGACGTGATTATATGAAATGTTATAAAACGGAGACCTATCTCTCTGTACTCTACCTTTTTACGACTTAATAGCCAATAACTGACTATCCATGTAATGATTAAGTGGACAGGCTTAAATCTTGAAGAATATGCAAAGAGTAGTAATTTATATGCCTATGATTTGAAAGCTGAAAAGTGAACTTCTAAAATGCACTTTATAATTAAACATTTGAGAAACAAGGTATATGACCTTAACTAAGTTCTCTCTTTGGATCAAGTCTTAGTACCAAACACCATACATCTACTGAGTAAGTGGTTCTATACTTTGTAACATCCTCAGTTGATTAAATATTGATAAATTTTAATATTTGGTGTTAATCGAGAGTAATAAAATTTGAGAAACATTAAAGGAAATATTCAGTGATTTAAAAATTTGCTTTCGAGAATGATGAAAATTGGGGATAAAATATATTAACATTTGCTTAAGGGTACATTTAAATACCTGCTTCAATTATTCTAAAAAATTAGCCTCGTCACATACTAATCTACAACATGACATGGATCTCCGATTTAATTAAGCAAAAAACGACTAAATTAATTTTCTCACCTTTGCTTTGAAGTTTAATTTTTATATTTGAATACTCATGTCTAAAATCACCTATATTTATAAAATAATAATTAATGTAAGCTGTGTAAAAAATATGTCTTACCCAAGCGTGTCCTAACCCTTTATATTCTAAGATATCAAGATTACTAGATGGGCATAAAGTCGCTGCGTATGGGGGTTATAATAAGAAATGTTAAAATAATGTAAACTTTTAAATTATATTTTCTGTTGCAACAAAAAATTTTCATAAATGTCCATTCAGGTTTTACAAACTTTTTATTTAATCAGTTCTCTAAATTAGTGTATAAAAAAATTGCATTTTTACTACCCTAAAGCATATTGTTTTATATAAATAAAGGTTTTTAATAAATTTCGATACAATTTTTATATTAAATAAAGATCTTATATAACTAGATAACTGCTTGGGTGTTATTAATCCTACACATTCAGATCAAAATTAAAAAATAATAAGGAATATAAAAAAAAACATTATGCATAATGTATAATAGTAAATAAAAAGTAAACAATATTTGAGATAAATGAAAAAATAAATAGAAAGAAAATTTAGCATGATACCTATCAGACTATCTGACTTTAAACAGTTTGTAAATCAGTGAGTTAAAGCAGTAAAGCAAGAAAACAAAAGCATACCAGTAAAACGTATAAGTTAAAGCAGTAAAGCGTAAAACAGTTAATTTTATTAAAAGCAGTAAAACAAAAGCATACTTAATCCCCTTTAGGTACACACCTCTAGTTATTTAGACTGATTTACTCTTATAATGGTAATGTAATGTTAATAAATTATTTGCTTTATTAAAGCAGTAAAACATGTGTAGATTTAAAGCAGTATATATATGAGTTAAAGAAGTAAACATGAGTTAAAGCAGTAATTCAGAGAGAGGCATAAATCAGTTAAAACATTTTAAATATTTAAAGCAGTAAAGCAGTTAAAACAAAAGTATCTAATCACCCAGGGTGTTAGTAACATGCCATTATTAGATTTTACTGATTACTGATTAGGTATGTAAAGAGTATGTTTAAATAAAAATTTCGACAATGTATGTAATCTAATATAAATCTGAATGGAACTACATAGTATATTTATGAAAAGTAAATCTATCTTTTGAAAAGTATTTACCATTGGATTATATCATATTTTTCGTACACGTGGGAATTTTGCGTCTGCGGACGCACGCGGCTTGCGTTACCGCTAATGAAATATTGTTTATTAACGCTAGTATTAAATTTCGGACGCATCGCGAACGGTGCGGAAATATTGCGCCTCTTTCGGCACACGCGCAGGCCAGGTTTCGACGGACGGTAATTCTCTTCTGACGCGGATCTGAGACTCGACGAAACTTTTGCGGAGTATTTACTTGGCCCCTGGTCTCAACTGAGATTTGTGCGTATAACGTCTTATAATTAAATATTTCTGTCTACCGCATATAAAGTGTTAGAAAAATACTAACTCAAAGTAGGAAGCATCCTTAGGCGAACTGTAGACCTATACACCAATCGAATTCGCATAAACTTATAACTTAGGGGTAGACACCCACTCCTCTGGGCTATTCGGCTGAGCTCTAGATAGCGTATAAAAGTGCTTGAAAAAACGGTAGCACTCAGGTTGGGACTGTTTGGCGCCACTATAGTGGACGTACACAAATCGCAGCTTTAATGTGCTCACTCACTTTGGCATTCTAATTGGCAATTCAAGCTTGGCACTCATTGGCACTCCATCCCGACACAGCTGGCACTCACCCGCAAACTTTGCCATACACCCATGAGTCTAAAGCATAGAACACTATCAGGCGGAATAGAAGCAGTATGCACACTATGATGTATCAAACATTAGCAGGTTGATGATTGAAAAATAAGCAATGTTGAGACTGTTGACGATATGAGCACGATGTGCCTCATACGATTGTCCGATGAATCATCAATAAATAATGTATGACCAGAGCAATAGATACGTTCATCACAACCGACCATAAAAGTTGAGCCACTATCAAACGCTGAGGCACGTGTAGGCAGGTGATAATAGGTGTACGCCCAGGTGATGCTGATGGAATCTAGAATGCTAGTAGGTGGAGAAGGCTGGCGTGAAGAGTGCTAGGTGTCGGGTGATAGTGATTTAGGCTTAGTTGTATCTGGGGTGGAGGATAAAGTGATAAAAGCTAGGTGTAGGCTTTAATTGAATGACCGGAGGTGGAGGCGTAGGTGATAAGTGATATGCGTAGGTGTAGGCTAGCCCAAGGCGCGGCTCCGTAGCATATGTGTTGGGCTGGGTGTAGCCTATGTGGAGCTTGGGTTGTAGGCCATATTATGACTAAGAACTTGTTCTTTGTAGGACTAGGTAGGTGTTTGCAAGAACCCAGTATTACTTCTTTTTAGTAAATTTTAAAGAACTGGTATTTTTGTGTGTTGTGTGTTGTTGTGCGTTTTAAGTATGTGTCCGCTGCGTGTGCCGCGTTTGTTAATGTTACCGATCTGAATCTCAAGGTCAAACAAGTTTAAACATCAAGAAAAAGTGCTAAAGCACTTAAAGGATAAATAAAGTGACCAAAAAAAATTATCCGTGAGGACCTAAAATATCTTATGCAGAAAAAATTAGTGGTGTTCAAAACTATAGAGAGGAGGTGAATTGTATATCGTACGTCTTATTTGCCAACATTGCCGGCGTGGCCGCACCCCTTCTCGGAGAGGTGCCACAAAATTCGGAGTTGCGTCAGAATAATAGAGTATTTGGTTGGGTTCCAATATATAGATTAGGGTTGCCAAAAATTAGTGTTGCCAAAGTCAAGGCCCAAAAAAGTGAAGGTCAAAAAAGGTCAGGTGGTTTTGGAGGGTTTAGCGGGTTTGAGGTGGGTTTTTTTGTAGTGGTTGGGTTTTGATTTTTTCTTTGTAAATGGGTTTTAAGATGGTGGGTTTTTCGCGGTGTTTTCACTGGATTGGTGGGTTTTTCGGATGTCCCGAAATGGAGGTATCCTACTACTTCCGCCATAATGAGAAAATGGATTTCAAATTGAAAAACAAATACTCAAGTAATTATTACTCATTTCAATAAAGATGATTAAAATATTAATTATCTTTTATCTGGAGTAGTTGAACGGCATTGTAGGTTCATAGCTGTTAACATAAGTGTGCATGAAAGGGTTTAATTTAACAGAAGATATGTGAAAAATGAGAGCAAAAAGTGTAGTTTATAAGTTGTTTCGTCATATTGACGAAAATGTAATTAAAAAAAAATCAGTATTTTATCATATTATATAAAAATGTGTATAAAATATAGTGGAATAGGAATTCAGTCGTAATGTATAACATTTTTTATACTCATATAAATAGTGTTTTTCTCGTGTGAGAGAAGAATGGGGTTCAGTAGAGAGTATTGTTGACATTTGATTCATATATATCGCTCAACAAGCTAATATTTTATTCACAGATCGAGTGCAACAGCATCAATATTTTTATCTTCTATTTATCCCATTTTACTGTTAAACAGTCAAACATAGGGAAATCATTGTCTAAAGATTGAGTGATCTTTCAAACTTCTTGGTTTGCCCATAACATATTTAAATTATAGTATTGTATTATAGGCTTACGAACACGAATTTATAAATCATGTGCATCAAACAAAGTGAAAAGTAAAATGAATAGTATACGTTCTTATAGTATATCAATTAATAATGAGACAATTACTAAAGCGCTGTAATGTTTATAAAGTTTCTCTTATAAATTTAAAACCAATACTTGTTCAACTATTATCTAATGTACACACACTCTCTCATGTTTACTAATGACAGATTTCTGGCTGAGACTAACTAGTGAAAAGGAATTGAAAAATCAAAGACTCTTATTTTTTTAAATTAAACACTTTAGAAAATATCCTATATATTTCCCTCATCCCTTCTTACAGGAATACTAGGCGAGATATATCCACACCACCGAGAGAAATAAATGTAAATATTTTTTTATAAATTCGCTTTCCCTGCTTGGTGCAATAATAGGTAATTAAAATAAAACTGCTAAAAGAAAATCATATGCCCTATAAGGATACTCCACTGAGATTCCGAGTTTTCAAATATCTCGCTTCGTGTTCTAATACTCCTTTATCTTAGACAACAAATTTTCAGTGGCTCCACTAGCATATCACTGATAGTATATATTATTTATATATATTAATATTAAATATTATATATTATATATATATATATATTATATAATATTATATTTAATATACTATATATTATATTAAATAGTAATACTATAATATATATAAATTATAGTATAATATATATGTCTTTGAATGGTTAGTGTTAGTGTGGTCCTCTCTCTCTCTCTCTCTACTCTAACAAACTAATATTAATTTACAACCTAATCAATCGATAAGTATTATGAGTATCCATAGTTATCGTTGGCTACGTTATGTTCGTTATGCTATTAATGAACCTCTAATTTAACATATATCATTGGACAAAAAGGTGTTGTACTCAAAATTAAACAAATATGTGTATGGTCGTTTTGTTTTAAATAACATTTGCAATTCGGCTCAGTATTATAGCACACAACTAACGATGTGAGATCGTTCTTTTTCAAAGTATTGTATAGTATCGAGATTCTCATTCAAACAGATCTCCTATATTCTATACCAAATAATGCCTTGTTACATTGTAAAGTAATATATGGTGGTTATATTTCAATAAATTTCAAATTAAGGCTTCGAAATATTAATGGTAGTTAATATATATATATATATATTATAATATTATATATATATTTAATATATTATAAATATAAATAGTAGATATATAAATATATATAATATATATATATAATATTAAATAAATATTAATAATATATATTAATTTATTATATATAATAATAATATTAATATATATATAATATATATATATATATATAGTATAATAAGACACTATAAATAAAATATATATAAATTATATAATATAAATATATATATTATAATATATAATATATATATATATATATATATATATTATATAATATATTATATCTATATTATATAATACCACTACTAAGAAAAAAAAACATTAAATATACAAAACAAACCTTTAAAACGACCCTTACCTGCTGACAGTGTTTATCTGCACAGTTGATACAAAACATAAATAAACAAACATAAATATATAAACAAATGTAAATAAACAAAACTCTTAAATTTTGTTACAATTATTATTTCATGATAGAACAAACTCTTGTTAAGATAAGAAATTATATATACATAAACATAAATATAAATATAAATATAAATATATAAATTATATATATTATTAGTATATATATATATATATATATATATTATATATTAATATTAATATATATATAAGTAATATATATATATATATATATATATATATATATTATAATATAGTATATATATATTATTATTATATTAATATAATATATATTTATATATATATACTATTATTTAATTAATATATATATATATATAATATATATATTATATTATATATATTAATAATAATTAATTATATATATATATATAGTAATCATAATATAATATAGATTATATAATATTATAAGTATATATATAATATATACTATATATATTAATATATATCGAATATTAATATAATATAAATATTATAAAGTAGCTTATATACATATGTTATAATGTATAATAGATAAATATAAATATAATAGTATATATATATAATAAGTTCGAATAAAAGTATAGTAATATATTTAATGATTTCGTCCTATCCACCTTCCGCCTAATGTACAGCTTTATCAGTCTTGAGTGATGAATTGCATTCTCCAATTGTCGTTGTAATAATCATTCTATCATGTACATATTTCCAAGATCTGCGAGTCTATGATGCTATCGATGTTTTCTATTCTTTCTTCTTAGTGGGGAGAATCCCCAGTCTCTTACGATTTGATGCCCACAACATTTTTCGATCGGGTGCAGATCGCAGCTCTTACTTCCATGCGAGGAACTTCAACATGTGTCTCATTTTCGGCAAACCCCTCCTAACCGTTTCTGCTCTATTGAATTGACTGTATTTTATCGTGATATAACATGTCTTATACCATCTTTGTGGGTCAGAAAAATTAATGCTTAACAGTAGGCCATAAATATAAAACCCTGCCTCGAACGAAATATCTAAAATGTATACATTCGGAAGAAAGATTTCTCACCCATTGATAGATGCATTAAGGCGTGCAACCAGTTGATTATGAAAGTATAATTCGAGGCTCTGCCCACGAGTGTAGAGGGTGACGTGGCCGCTTCTTCTCTCTCATCGTTTATATATCAAGCTAGGTTCATATCTAGTTGTTATTATGGTCTGCCAAGAAGGTGATGCTGCCGTGGTCACTGAGCAAAAGTTTTTCGTCAGTGAATTTACCGTCGACCAATACTCAATATCCTTTTAAAAAAAATTTTTTTGGGGCCGTTTTTTTTTAAAGGCAAAAAAAAGGCTAGCCTGTGCTAACTTGTGATCGTCGTAGTGTGGTTTTAAGCTGGTCACGGTATTATTCTTGATTCATGGATTTCCCAGTCGGATGGTAGAAGTAAATGTCTATCTGAGTATTTGAATTTCTTCTCAGGACGATTGCAGATAGTTCGTGAATGAGAAGGACGATTGAGCAAAGTCAAGCGAAGTTAACCACTGTGATATTGCGCGCGCTGACTGGGATGATGTGCGACCGTGTCACTCGCTAGACAGGTTCCGTACTCGCCTTCTATCTTCTAGTGCTCTTCTCAGTCCCACCTATCTCTCACGAGTGCTGTGAATGTCAATAAACCTAGTGTTTCCCGTGTGGCTACCCGCTGAGATATCACTAAACTCGTCTATAGGACTGACAATTCTTACCCCATTCCTACAAGCTTTTCTGCAGTCTGTCTATCCATGCCATGGTCTGAAAAAGAAATCATTACCCTTTTGTAATAGTTATTGTATGAGACATTGTATAAAGTGGGATGACTAATAGGATAATATTCATAGCTAATATACCTATATAAATTATAATATATAATAGTAATAGCCTTTGTCAAATATAATATATATAATATATGTAAATAATATGAATATATCGATTATAGTTGGTTAGTTAAATGAATATATATAAATATAGTGTGGGAGAAATCGTAGAAGTGTAGGCGACAGTAAGTTTTTTGCTCTGGATAACTACACTATTGAGTAATTGTAGGTAGTGAGGGATAAGTACTAGTATCCTACTTATCCCTATAATATTATATAGGGTATTATTATATATAGTATATATAAATTTATTAGTGTAAAGTTATATATTATTTATGTATATATTGATTTATTAGGTTTGTAGAGTAGAGTATAGCTATTATTGGATATACAGTGTGAGATGTTATTACTTAGTGAGTAAATGAGTGAGTTATTATAATTATAATATATATATATTATAAATATATTATTATGTGTTATATATATAATTTTATTTGAGGAAATTAGATGAAGAAACTTATAGTAAGAAGGTATTAAATCACTCACTCAATTTCAGTTTCAGATTTTCTTTAATTTTGTTAGTTAGTTAGGTTATGTTTAGTTAGTTAGTTGACGCCGAGGTGTAACCTACCTACCTAATATCTCTATATCTTAATCTTGAACCTATCCGTAAACCTAGAGTCCTAGAACCTAAAAACAAAAATTAAAGAAAAAATACCTGAAGACTGGAATTAATGGGACGTATTAAACTTAGTTATATATTATATATATATAAATATATAAAATATAAAGTATAGGATATATAATGATATGTATGTAGTATACTATGTTGAGATTGTAAATAAATTATTAATACTATATATAAAATTCTATGTATGGATTAAGGTGTAGAACGTATATAAAATAAAGGAGTAGTATAGATGATACTTATATAAGTCAGTGTAAGTGCCTATAGCTTATTAAGTGAGTATATATTCATAGTATACTTACTCATAGTATAGAGGTATAATAAAAAGAAATCTAGTTTGAAAGTGAGATAATTTATTTTATAATTTTAGGTGTTTTGTTTTTTTTTTTAATAGATAAAAATTAGATCCGTGGAGTGCGACTGTAGGGTTTTACCGAGGTGGAAAAGTCATGGTGTGTATTTATACCAATGTAATAAAGAGCTGTTTATAATTAAGCAAATTATGCTATGGCCTGAAAGAATGTGCCATAAAATTTGCTTGGAATCCAAAATTATTTATCAAAGCTGATAGAATCGAATTCATGCATGTATTCTAAACAACATCATCCGAGAATAGAGTTTCCCAGAATCTAATATCTGGAACCCCTCAGGCCTTAGAAGGCCGAATATTAATAAATCCCAGTATCTTTCTCAACGATTATTTATCTCAGGATAACGATCCCGTACAGGACCTAAGAATTACCATTTTGAGGACCTTTTTATAGTATAGGCGTGTATTTGAATTAAATTATGAGCTTGATAATCGGTTGTGAGGGGTGAGAGGAAGTAATATTTCAAGAGCAAAGGTAAAAGAGCTAGATATAATAATTATTAGAATATAGTATATATATATATTAAAATATATAATATTATAGAGATATTATATAACTATTTATTAATAATATATTATATAAATCTTAGTTAAAGATTAAGAAGAAGATGATAATGATAGTAATACTACTAATTAATATATATATTTATATATTAAGGTTTAAGTGATTAAGTTTAAATAATTATACTTAATAAGTATTATATTATATATGTTACTATATACTAAATATATATATATATTATATTATAATTAACTATATATATTTTTATAGATTATGAACAAAAATGTTAGCATTTTTAATGAAATTAAATATCTTTTAAGAAAAATAATAAAACAACAAAGAAATATACAAGATTCCGAAAAGTTTTAACTATTATAATTTTTTTAAATAATCTCAAAGCACATCTGTCTAAATAATAACTAGCATAATTATAAAATAAAGCTTAAAAAAAACGCGAGCTTTCGATCCAACTGGACCAATTATAGCCTTAGTGTATTTGTATAGTTAAATGTAAAAATAAAAAACAAAAGTTTCAACTAAGAGTGAGAGAAACATTTGTATATTCATATTTTCTACTGTAATACAGGTATTAAATTATCTTCGTAGAGAATTCAAAGATAAAAACTAGGAATTAGAAATAAACAAGGAAAACAAATATTGGATTATAAAAGAGAGAGAGAGAGAGACGAGAGAGAGAGAGGAGAAGAAATCGGAGCCACAGGAGAAAGTGAAGAAAATGAGAAGAGAAGAATAAGAAGAGAAATTCGAGTAAGTGTGAACGACAAAAAAAAGGGACTTGTTTATTTAAGTCTTGGCATTAATATAGATGTGTAATTAAATTATTACAATTATAAAATTTAAGGAATACGATATAATTAGAGGTTTGTTAAGATGCATGAGTGCATAAACTACAGGCTGTCATCATGATTAATTCTTCTAGTTGGTTGTGAGAGATGTTGGACTAGGGAAATGAGAGTCACACACTAAGAGAACAATTCACACGTAGACTATGTGCTTGAAGTCATCGGCATCTTACAGCTGATAGGAGCTAAGCCTAGTATGAATTACATAATATATTTGAGTAAAACAATGTATCAAAGTGTTCAGCTGAGAATAGGTGAATATTCTTGTCTTTATGGTGATTATATATATATATATAAAGTTTAAACACTTATTTATCAACGATGTTGTATAAAAGAAACAATGATATTTGATCGAATTGACAGTGAATAAGTTATGGTTCTTTACAGAGGAGTGAATTCTAAAAACGAAAAGGGAAGAGCATTGTAAAGAGTGAAAAATGTTAATATTGCTGATTAGAGATCGGACAATCGTTTGCTATGAAACAAGTTTAGTTTTATATATGAGATGTTATCGAGAAAAGAAGAATTAGTATAGAGAGAAATGGTCACCTCAGGAAGAGAAGAGGGAATATTCTAAAATCTAAAGACTAAAAGGAGATTCTTTCATAAAAAAAAATCTCAAAAATGACTAAGAGAAAAAACAAATTTATATGAAACCTTACATTCCTACATTATAGTATAGAAGAATAGTTATGAAAGCATATAATAATATATAGTATATATTGAGTTATACAGCGTATATAGTAAAGTCATATAGAATTAAAGAGCTAATAATAATGCTAAAAATAATGATAAGATTATGTTAGTAGAGAGTATCATACTCAGCAATAATTAATTATAATACACTTATTATTGATATTCTATACTACTAAAGTAGACAGGGATAATAGATAAGTAAAATATCTTATATACGGCCAGCCCATCCGAAGATAGCACACAGTCATGTAATTAAATTACGTACACACGATCAAAAGCAGTGAAAAATAAAATAACATTTTTGATATGAGCAAGTAATTTCATTCTAAAATTAAAAATGCAACATAAATACTACAAGAAGAATTGTAATTTAACGAGAGTAATAATTTAATTATATAACACACATCTAAGAGAGTGAGCATATTGCTGTTAAGAGGCTATGGCAAGTCTCATCCGTTGTATGTGACCTTGAACTTCCGACACCCACCACGAACAAAAATTAGCCAAAATACCAATTATTATTTTTACGCTTTTGGAGATAAATGTTTATTTTTCTTTTATATCCTTTTTAGGGGTTCGAGCCGACGGGGGACTGAGGGGGACGGAGGGTCAGGTGCGTCCCCCGGTAGGCCGAAGAAAACCCCGACTTTATCCATCTTATAATTTTTAAGCATCATATCTTTAGTTATAGAAAGAAAAATTCAACATTTGCGCTCTTTCTCGCTCACTCGAACTACTCCAGCTTCTTCGTAGTCTCAAAAAAACTGCAATTTTATTGAAAGTCTTATTTTAACAGATTTTTTAATTTTTAAACAAAGCGATTATTTTTATTTTTATTTTAGATTGCGAGGGGTAATAACATCGTCCTCGGTATTAAGTGAAAATAATAAGTTTATGTTCTCGTGTTAGTTATCGTTACATGTGAGGGTTACGAGTGCTTGGCGGCTCTACGAGATGCTGATCTCTTCTATTTGGTAATCTGCGGACCTGATAATGGTTATTTATACGTCACTCATATTATAAAGTAAATACGGAGTATAATTAATTATATTTAATTATTAATATGAAGAGGTAATATTAAAACGGTGAGGCTTTAACATTTCCAGGCACTTTATTATGAATGATTATGTATACATATATTTCTTATATATATTAAAATCATAGTACTTAATTTTTATCACTAGTAATTTACTACAGGTTATATGTACCATTGTTCGTAAAATATCGTTGTTATTTTACGAAACGTGTTTCATGTTTCTTTGATGTGCAATGCCTGTTAAAATGAGGGCAAGTGATAATTTTTAGTACTTTTATGTAAACTACGGAGAGCCTATTGCGGATAGTACTAGTTTTACTTATAGCTAGTGCTGATAGAATAGCGTGAGGACTTGATTTTGAGTTCAATATTTTTTTGTAAAATCCATGTTTCTAATTTTACGCGAGTTAATTTCTTGCTCCACAATTATCTAAAATGACAAATGTTCTTGTTCAGTAACGTATGTAGTAGAGATTATTGAGATATTATATATATTTTTGAAGAAATATGTAGGATAAAAATAATAAAATAATTAGTAATAATAAATAATATAAGAGTAAAACACTATGATATATAAAGTAAATAATATAATAATCATAATGAATAATAAATTATAATAATGAGTATATATGAATATTGAATTAATAAAAATAATAATATAATAGAATATAATAGATCTATAGTGTCTAAGAATCTATCTCAGTGTAAATCTATATACGAGCTGCACCTACAGTTAAAGACAAAAATATAATTATTTGGAATTTGCGGAAAATCTATTTTAAATTTTTTTTTTCAATATTCATGCGAAATTATATTGAAAAAAAAATTTATATTTTTCCCCTATTATTAGGGGACTCGAGCTGTACAGGTAACAGAAGGGTGATTCTAAAATCTACCCCCCGTCCGAGTCACTGAAGGCCGAGAGACCCCGACTTCCGCCATCTTTGCGGTTTTACTCTATTCGTATTCTCTATAGTTAAAAATAAAAAGAATAATTTTTCCCTGTATTACGATCTTGAGAGTTCAGCCATAAGTATAGTAAATACCATAGCTAAATAAATAGGAAATCCTATAAAAAAATTTTATTAAATATATCTTTGAAATAATATGAAATAAATATGAAAAAAAAATATTTTAAAAATAACCCATTCTTAAAATTTCCGCTGAGTCCAAATTTAGAACTGTGTGTGTGCTTTCTCGATTACTCAATAATTATTATCTTGCAATATAAACAAAACCTTATATGATATTGTCTTTCTAAATGAAATATATTCATAACTATTATATAATATTGAATATAATAATATATAATAAATAATTATATTTAATAATTATTATTAATATATAAATTATGTAAATATATATATATATATATTATAATAATATATATAAAAGAACATTCTATTTAATAAATAATTTTGCTTCAAGTACGTTAATTATAAATCAAGCTAGCAAACATTCAATTTATGTACAGATTCCATGGCATAGTACAATTTTAGTTTGCAGCTTGAGTCAGAATCCTAAAGAAGATATTGCAATTCGTTTTATTAATGAATTATAATAATAGTATAAATATTAATATATAGAATAATTATATATTATTTATAATATAATTATAATTAAAATATATATAATTATATTATATAATAAGATTATGGAAAAAAAATATATCTTAGTTCCTTATTACAAATTATTTCGAGTGAGAGAGATTCATCGATATCACGCCGCTCATACCATCCAGTTATAAAATATCGATTTGTATGAGATTCGCAAAAGATTACGATATTCATAAAACTCTCGAAGTGAAATGCCTCTAAAAGTTTCGAAATTCGAAAAAACCGTGATTCAGATGAATCAGCTTGCATTACATTTGAAATATATTAAAAAACAAGAGAAAAAAAGTTTAAGGTTGTAACTATAGAGTCACAAAATCCTCAATATTAAAAAATACTTAATCAATTTCATTTTGATGACTGTTTACTATCAACTCTTAAAAATACTCTACACATAAATATTAATGACAACTCTTTTTCTAACTTTCGTGAATATAATAAAATGTAATAATTTTCAAGTGAGTTTATTAATTGTCACACTATAACTAAACTTTATCAAAAAAAACCTATTGATATATAAACAAAAACAGTTCAATTACAATGTGCATTCGTGGCTCTTTTCAAGATTTTTATTCATGTATGTAAGATAATTTAGCAAAGAAAAATAACAAATATTAGAGCGAAAATGGAACAGATAATCGACATGAGACCTATTTTTTTATTTATCTTATGTAATTTATATATTATATAATATGAATACATTATATTATAGTAATATTAGAGTTATTTCATTTAATACTAAGGTAATACTATGTCCTCTTATTTAGAATTAAACATTTTAATAAGTATACTGAAATTATTTTAGCATTATATATAATATATAAATATAGTATTATTAATTATTTTATGTATTTTTATTATATATTATATAGAACTTCTCATTAAAGGGTAGATTAAACCGATAAATATCAACAGACAATGTAATCTAGTTTTTATTTCGATTAAATTTCTAAGCAAATAACTGCAGGACTTAACCAAGCAAAATGAGTTTTTTTTTTTTACCAGATATGGAAAACTACGGGCTGCAAAGTAGGCGGAGCTTTGAAAACATAGTCTATGAACTCTCAAGGCCTAAAGAAGGTGTATCGATTCAGGACTTCTCTCTTCCTCTCTCTGCCCTCTCTGAAATTCGTGCTTCGAGCCCACCTTATAAAAAATAAGATATATATAGTAATCTATAAAAAAAAAATTAACATTATTAAAAAAAAGGAAAGAAGGTTATTTGATTAAACATTGTCAAGGTTGTTATTTGAGGTTTTAGCTAACTATACGTGGAACACTAGCTTGAGCTAAACAGTGAACTCTTAACCACAAAAATCACATATTTGGAAAAAAGCTAATCCTTTCTTTCGATCTTAATCTGAAAACCATCTATTGTGGAGTATTGGTAGTCGTAGGAAAAACTAATAGAATTTTGGGCCCCAATAATAGTAGGTAGTAAGTATAATCCTTATATCTGCTCTCAACTTTTACAATTACTGCGCAGTTTTGAAAATCTTGATTTAGAGATAAATTTGTCAAGAAATCATTTCGATTATAATTCCAAATATTTGCAACTTGGTGTCTAGAGAAATATATCAAATAGAATCATTATGTTTACCTATTACCATATATAAAATAATAAATACATCAAATAGAAAACATACCTTATGAAATATATGAAAGAAAAATATTTTATAAGTAAATTCATGTCGAAATCAATCTCTCACTATACATAATATTAAAAAAAGTAGAAATAAATAAAATTGAATAAATACATAAAACAAATAGAAATTCGTAAAATAGAATGTCCAAAATGCTTTACTTCAAATATGGCTGAAACAACCAAAGATATATTTGAATTTTACTGTGAGATTTTTATATAGCTTATAAGAAGGTTACTTTAAAGTATATGTTTTTTATAATAAAAGTATTATCAGTCAATAGTAGTAAAATAAAATGTTTATATATCAGGCTCTCTGGCTCACTCTTGTTTGTTCTCTCATTTATGCAATTCCATTTGTTTTTTTTACATATACACTTGTCTATTGTTACCTCTTTACTATATTAAGAAATAATAGAAGGTGCACTGTGCAACATGGTGATTGTGATGATTAACACAGAGCACTTATGCTTCTATTGTAATGCAGAGGAGGGAACATTTTAACTATTTTCTTATAAGGCGGTGTAACTGATGACCTTGAAGAAGAATACAATTTTTAATAAATAAAAGTACAAAATATACATTTAAGCTGTTCAAAATATTCAGAATATATTTATTGAGGAGTTAGAGTAAGTGAAACATAAATTTTGAATACAACTGAAAAGAGGACATCAAAAGAAATAAATCATACAGGAAATGGATGAAAGTAAAAACTGAATTAATAATAAATAAATAATCATAATAATTCAAATAATGAATATAATAATACTAATAATAAGTGATATATAATAATAAGATAAATAAATAATGAATATATATAATAAATAGATAATAAATAATTGTACTATAAATTCATAAATACATATTGTATAATTAATATAGGAATTCATAAATGTAATAATTAAGTGATAATTAAGATAATATAATGATAACAGTAATATTAAATGGTAATAATAAGTGATAATTAATAATAATAATAAAAATAAAACATAAAACAACAACATACATCAACAACAACAACACTTAATTTAAGTTATACTATGTAAGATACTTTGGGGGATTGGAGTGATTTTATATTTTCATAACGTTTGACTCAGGTTCATTTGTGTATATTATATATTATTATTATTAAATGTTATTATATGTTATTATAATATATTATTATTATCTGATTCATTTGGATTAATTGATATATAGTTAGTTCATTTATTATTATAAGTTGTATAAATTATATATTATAATTTTGATGTATATTAAAATTTAATATATCGAGCATTTAAGATTGTATATGATTTATATGATTATAATTAATTATTGATTGTTTTTAGTGAAATGTTATGTTATTATAATTAGATTGTTCATATTATTGAGTGTTAATTAATTGTGTTGATTATGTGTTTGTAGATTTGATTATAGTGTATAGATATTTATTATTATCAATATAATTTTATTATTATTAATTATATTATTATTATTTATATTATTATTATTTTTATTATTATTATTTTTATTACTTATTATTAATTATTATTATTATTATTATTATTATTATTATTATTATTATTATTATTATTATTATTATTATTATTATTATTATTATTATTATTATTATTATTATTATTATTATTATAATTTAAAATTAGAATTAAATTAAAATTAAAAATTATTATTATTATTATTATTATTATTATTATTATTATTATTAATTATTATTATTATTATTTATATTATTATTATTATTATTAATTATTATTATTATTATTTATTATTATTATTATTATTATTATTATTATTATTAAATGGAGCAATAATTCTCTCTCACAAATGCTGATTTCATTCATTCAAGTTTCAGTTTTTTTTTTTAGAATAATAAGCAGGAATGCAAATTGGATTGATTTATAAAGGATAATTATATATATATATATATATTATATATATATATATATATATATATATATATATAAATCTATATTTTATATATATATATATATATAATATATAATTATATATATATATATATATATATATATATAGATATATGGACAATCGGTATGATCTTTCTCCTGTGAATTGTTTATGGGAGAAAAAAGATAAAAATTTGGTTATTTTTTTATTTTTTTCTATGCAAATTATCGAACGAAATCTACAAACGCTCATGGGTACTTTTCGAGTTTTTTTTCTTTTTTTTCAAACACTGCAGTGAAATAAATTATAAATATTAAAATAAATTACATTAAGTGAGGTTAAGTAAGGTTATGTTGAGTTACGTTAGTTTACTTAGATTTATATTTTAATATTTCTTTAATTAGCTTCTTCGTATTACAACCGTTTGAAGCGACTTTCAACTTTATCTTTATGCTTACTGGTTAAAATAAAAACCTTCAAAAGGGGGAAAATACAAAATTATAATAAAATACATTTCGAATGAAAAGATCCTACTGAAATAATTTTGTTAAATTTAAACACCATACACCACACCACACATATATATCATATATACTATATATATATATATATATATATATATATATATATAATATATTATATATATGATATATATAATATATATATATATATATATAATATTTCTCTCTTGTCTTTCTTTATCTTCCATTGTCTTCCCACAAGATGTGGAATAGGGGTGCGAAACATGCATGGAAAACGAAGCAGTTAAGTAGAAGAGCATAACGTAAGTGAGAGTTCGTCGTAGTTACAAAATTCATCCTAAGATTACGGACCCCTCTCTGGGGTGTCTCGTCAATGTAGGCCAACAACCATACATCCACACAATCCCTGCCATTCACTCTTATTATGCACTCTTTTTCGCATCTGCCAAACTCACATTCCTTTCCTTCAGACATTCCTTTACTGACTCAATTCACTTTTTCTTCGGTCTCCCAGCAGGTTGATTCCCAACACACTCACCACTATACATCCGCTTACCAACCGACTATCATCCATTCTTTCCATATGACCAAACTATCTCAATAGAATCTCGCTTAATCTCTCCTTTACGCCTTTCTTCACAACACATAATTCTCTAATACGCTCATTCCTCAATTTGTCAATTCTTCTCACACCTAACACGCCAATAAGATTATCCATCTGAACAGATTACACCTTAGATCTATACCTCATATTCCATACCGTGGTTTCACTACTATACATTAAATTACTATTAACAACATACCCTGATGCAGAACCCTGGCCCACTCAAGATTTAGTCCGTTTTTATCCACCAATGATTAATTGCTCCCTTCTTGCCATTCACAATTTTCCTACTACATTTCTACATCATCCGTCCCTCTGGCATCCAAAATATACCTTAAATATATAAATTCAGATACTTGCTCCAATTGCTCGCCATCCAACATGGCTTCAAACCATGGATTCTCCTCACCCACTACCATCGCCTTATCCTTATCTACATTTACTTTCAAACCCCTCTACCAACTATATATATACATAAACGTTAACAAAACTCAACATATACTTTTTAAAAATAAACTCGAATATATATCGGTCCAAATGTCAACAAAACTTGAATATATAAATGTCCAATATGGAATCGTAACTTCAAAAACTAATCTTATTTTATTCAGTTATATTTCTAAAAAACAAAATAATTTCTTTCCAAAATAAGCCTCAATCATTACTAATTTGTTCAAAATATTATTTTTTGGTCGATCAATTCATAGTAAAAATATCCAAGACTCTCCATGTACTACGACTTAAAATGAATATTACTATCAAACAGGAATCCAAAGTCAGAGTCAGATGATTCATCAGTTTCAGTAATATAAAGCAGAATTATATAAAGCATTAGATGTCAAAACGAAAATCGAGTACAAAGCAATGTTAAAAGTTACGGATGCAACCCGCATTATCCTAAAATTTTGCAAGATGGTGCTTAAACAGTTACAGCTTTGCCTCACACTCAAGTGAGTGTTGAGTGCTTTTTACAAATTTAAAAATAATAACATTGAATCTAAGGCCATCGTTAAGGGAGGATTTGTTTGATGCAGTTTTTTTTTTAAGAAACCACAGTCTTGAATAAAATTATGTTACATATGTTCATATAATTCAAAAAGGAATAATTTTAAAAGTTAGAAAGTAAATTATAATTTATTTCATTTTCTAAAAAAAATTCAATAAAATATTTTCTAAATTTTAAATCGTAAGTCAAAATAAAAATGAAGGTGCCACAAAACAACCAATCTTATTTTTTATAATACCTTAAAAATTTTATAACATTGAATATTAACGATGTGCGTAAATGGAGATGAAATTAAAACTAATAACTTGTGTCGGAACCAGAACCGGAGCCGGAGCCGGTTAATTTTAAAATACCGGAGTCGGAGCCAGCTAATTTTAAAATGGTGGATCCGAGCCGGAGAAGGAGCCGGTAAAAAATTTACCGACTCCGCAACCCTTATCGAAACATTGGTGAATAGACTCATAACGTCAAAACTGACGATAATGAGATTGGGAGGTATATTATAATTGTTTTTCTTTTTCTTTAAAATGATTTGTGTTTTTGATATATGAGTAAGATAGTTCCCACAAAAGGGGTGGGGGAGGAGAGTATATTAGTTAGCCATCAATTTAGTTGTAAAAATTTTCCCAATTACACGATGTAATAAGTAAGACGTATAGGTACATAATTTTTGTGTAGCTTTTGAATGCCAAAAAAATATGGCAATGAGGGTTTTTAATTACAAGCTGTTTATCTAAACGTAGAAGGAGAATTTATATATATATATATATATATATATATATATATATATATATATATATATATATATATTATATATATTGTATAACATATTATAATATATATAATATATATTAATTATAATATACACAGGCCCGCATTTAACTACTCTAGCGCCCATGGGCCCTAACAGAGCACGCCCTAATGTGCTCATATATATAACTATATATATTATACTAATATTAGTATTATATATATAGATATATATATATATTTATATATATATATATATATATATATAATATATATATATATATATATTATATATATATATATATATATATAATATATATATATATATATATATATATATATATATATATATATATATATATATATATATATATATAATATATATATATATATATATATATATATTATAATATATATCTATATATATATATATATTATATATATATATATATATATATTATATATAGATAAATACTTACATTATTACATCTGCAATGTCAAATTAATGATTCCATTAACAGGTTTATTGTCTGCCTTTTCGTTAGCAAAATTCTTGGTCAATAATATCTTCCGTAAATCTAATTTTCGGCGAAAATCAATTTTCAATAGCAAGTACAGCAAGATGAACTAAACGCTGTTGGGACTGAGACGAACGTTAAATTGACTTTTTTAAACCCTCTAAGTGTGGAGAAGGATCTTCCAGCTGAGCAGTTTGTCGCAAGGAGCACATAAAAATAATTTTAAAGCAATATTCAGATTTGAATATTTATCATGAAGGCTTTTGTTATATACAATTTTTTTTAAATTTGGGACAAAGGTTTGATTGCCATTACCTTCTTCTAAAAAGAAACTTTTTTAAATGAAAAATTTCTGCTCCAAACTCTTTTAAGGCGGATTGATAATTTTTTGTAATAATTTAAGCTGATTTGATGAAATGTCGTATGGGTCGGTTTTCGGTTTGAGATTTGATAAAATAAAAACTTTTCTGAAATTCGCTGTATGCAAAACTTCGCCTATTTAATTCTGTTGAACGTTTATCTAATATAGTATTGAAGCTTGCTTGAAGAATGCATAATTGATAATTTTCTTCTTTCTAAGATCTTAGTTTAGATACATTCTTTTTATGTCTTTTTGTGTAAAGTTTTTCTTTTTTTCTTTGTTTCCAATTTTACTTTTTGTGCGATTGAAACTTCTAATTTCAAAAGTTAACTAAGTACACAGAGAGTTATACTAAATTTAATAAAGGTGGCACATCCACATATCTTCGGATTGCCATTTTTTATTTACAGAATCAAATCTTTCAAGTATTGGTTTCCCATATTACAGACATGAAAGAGTATTCATAATAACTCAAATTTTTTTAAAGTTCCCTTTGCCTCTTCCTGAATAACTGGTCTCACATTTTTATCTTCAGATATAGAGTTTAAAGCCTTAACAATAGCTTCCCAAACCTTTTGTTTAGACTTTTACAAACTTCTGCTCGAGCTGACCACCTGTCCCACATAGTGTTTTGACAGTATATACTTTGAAGAAAGATTCCTAAGATACCCCAACGCATGCGTAGAGCCCGGAAAAAATTATAAAGAATTCTGAAGCAAAAGCAAAAAAAGAAACCGACTGTTTGCAACATATGGCAGCGCTAGATCAGACTAAATTAAGGGAATGAGCTGAAAATGGTATGAAAATTCCTGTTTCGCAGAGCCAGAATATTACTTCCTGAATAATTACAGCATTATCATACTTTGACACGAACTTGTTTATGTCTAATTCATTCTGATATTAGATAACTCAATACACTGTTTCCGCTAGTTCTTCTACATCGTTGACGGATTTTTAATAATCGGTTTTCGGGAGTATTTTTGCTAAATATCTGTGATAAAGCTTCGATGATCTTTTATGAGTAATGTCTGGAGTGAATCAACAATAATAGAAAACCATATTTACTTTCTGAATTTCTATTATATATGATGTTTCTAGCCATAATTTGGATAACTTCTTCGTAAGTGCTATGTGATAAATAAGAAGTGCTTCCTTTGCCAGAATTTTGACATTGAGATAGGTGATTTTGTAAAAAAGGGTCAAATTCTGCAATAAGTTCCAGACACATCATAAAATTTCCATTTCGAACAGAGCCAGCTTTTTCATCATCGCCTCGAAATGGTAACCCCCGTGAGGAAAGTTTCTTAATAACAGCAATAACTCTTTGTAGTACATTTCTCCAATATTTTACTTCTTCTTCTAATTGAGAGAGCAGATGCTTGTCAACTCTACATAATGATTTACTTAGTCTCTTCAGCATCAACATACAATCACGATGGCGAACGGAATTTTCATGTTCAGTCAATTTTGTATTGCTATGCCTCCAATCGTTAAATCCTTCTGTTACAAACTGAGATAAAACACCGCCTCCAAAAGTTTACAAGGACCACAAAAGACGCATCCTTGACTGTTAGAGTACACTAAATAGTCACGTTTCACAACATCTCCATTCAAAAGTTTTCGTTCAAACAAGGATTTTGTTAAAAATATACTTTTATCTGGATAAATTCTCTTAGAATTAAAAAAATCATTGTCTGAATTTTGATTAATCCCATTTTTTGCAAAGTAGTCTCGTGTGGCCTCACTAACATTCCAATAAAATGAATCATCGCTTGGTATAAAGATTTCTTTGTCTTGTGCTTCGTCTATCTAGTCACTATTCTCGACAGTAACGTAAGAAGTCGATGCATATGTTTCGCGATTACCCGTGTTATCGTTATCATCAATGACTTTTGAAATTACTTCAGATTCATCCGCACTCACGAGAGATTCATTTGTCTTTGTGATAAAGAATGAGTCTATTCTTGGTATTTTAGATAACACTCCATTTTCCTTTTTCCTTTTCTCTTCTCTATTTTAACGCGTATTTTTTGCGCCGCTCAATCCGTTTTCGACGATCCATTAATATCAAAACTGCTAAATCACCTACTTGTTTAACAATAAATAATTTTCTACTTCTGAAAACTCAATTATTTAACTTTTTAATTCTGGAATAAATCATCATAACCGATGCACTTATGTATGTATCAGCCTGAGCACGTAGGCGATTCAGACCTAGCAATAAAAAATATATATTAGTCACAGTCTCACAAATCAAAACCGCATTAAATATCGGGCAAAAATGAACTGAAAGATATCAATCAGAGTTGCTAGATGAGATGTGAAAATGAAAAGGAAAATCAATGTAAAATAACAAAAATCTCTAACATTTTTCATTTTTTAACATAAAAAAAATTGGTATTTAAAAACCACTGGTGAATAAAAAAAAAAAAAAAAAAAATATAAAAAAATATATATATATATATATATAATATATATATATATATATATATATATATATTATATTATATATATATATAAATATATATTAATTATATAATTATAAAAATTTAATATAATTTAATTAATAATAAAAAAATATAAATACTAAATAAATAAAGAAATTATTTTTAAATATAGATATCTATATAGAGTATAATAATTGCGTTTGAAATTGGTAGCATCACCTTGCAACGATTGTCAAATTTGTCATTCCGGCATCATAGCAGGTGACAAGGTGATGATATATCTGAAATGTGTTTCAAACATGTTTCTCGTTCTACGCACTGATCGTCTCAAACTCGACATATAAGAATTTTTTTAATAGTACAGTACAATTTGAATTTTGAGCATTTTCAAGCCTTTGATAAAAATATTAAAATATTAGTAAACAAAGCCAAAATAAAAAAGCCCAATTACAAATATGGCAAAACCCTAATACCATGTTGGACAGAGTACCCCTTTTTTTTAGCAAAACTGCAAGGAAAAGGAGAATAAAAGTTTGCCAAGAAACTATTTCTGAAAACTTGCAGTAATATATATATAATATATATATATAGTATATATATATATATATATATATATAATATATATATTATATATATATATATATATATAATATATATATATATATCTATATATATATATAATATATATATATATATAAATCACTGGCAAATACAACACATAAGTTTTTTTAAAAAAATATTCCGCTCTCCAGAATTTGCCGCCTCCAGAATTTGCCGCCCTGGGCCGGGCCTGTGGCCCATGGTTTAAAATACCGGCCATATATATATATATATATATAATATATTATATATTAATATATATATATATATATATATATATATAATATATATATATATATATATATATATATATATTATATATATATATATATATATATATATAAAAAAAAAAAAAATAAAAAAAAAAAAAGAAACTTTTTTGTTATGTTATACAAAATATGATTGAATCATAGTCAATAGATATGGATGGTTGGAGGGAGGGGTGGTGGTTTTGGATTTACTGATTTACTGCTTTAGGGGTGTGTAAAAAAGCAAATTTTTTACGTTATAAACATGAAAAGAATAAAAATTTTGGATAAAAAATAATATTTTTAAACGAAATAAAATAAAAATGAATAAAAGTTTTGTGATATTTTATTCAAAATATGGCTTGAATAAATAGATCAATAGATCATGTATGGGTGCGAGGGGGCGGGGTGGGTGGTTTGATTTACTTATTTACTGCTTTAGGGTGTGTAAAAACGCAAATTTTTTACGTTATAAACATGAAAAAATAAATTTTTTTTAAGTAAAAACAAAATGTTTTAAAGCAAATAAAACAAAAATTATTAAAAATAATAAAAAAATAAAAATTTGTAAAACAAATTAAAAATTTAAATTAAAAAAAAATTAAACAAAGAATAAATGTAAAATGAAACATAAAATAAAAATAGCAAATATATGCATGCTTCAACCTTAGGAAAGAAAGCATATCTTAAAGTCGATACGTTGTAGTTATTAAAGTATAAAAACGAGAATTGAAAAATGAAATGCAGGCATTTGACTCAATTTAGAAACGGGTTTTTTGTAAAGATGCATCCGTTGGACTCTGTTTCTCGCTCTTTGGTTGTCTAGTGTGTGTGTAGTGTCAGTGTTTTCCATCTCGTGATTGTTGGGTAAGTGTCTCATACGCTTAAGAAGAGTTAATAATGACTCCTTCGTACAGAGTTTACAGATTTACCCACATGTTTTTTACGAGGTGTATCAGCCCCTACACATATATTTAGGGCACGCTAGAGAACACGTAACCTCTTGCTGCCAGAACGAGGGTGTGACCTCAGGCATCATTTAATAAGGTACGCTCACTACTCAAATTTCATCCTTCTATGTCAGTTTCAGAGGTCTTTGGAGGCTCAAAGCGCCGAGACACGAGCGCGTGTGGAGAGCGGTCTAACGGATCACGAGTGAAGCTGTTATTGGATAGGTGTTACAGCTAGGTGTACGGTGACGCAGGTTAAGGTGTTATGGTTAGGTTTAGTTTAGGTTAGGTTACTGCGACGATGTAACCTTATAGAGAACGCACATGGGTGACCGACGTTTTCGTCCCTTTCCATTGTAAAGGTTTCCAAGGTATATGTGTGAGAGTCTCAAGCAGCAAGACCACATTGAGCGGTAGCGACACGTAACCACTTTTGAGTCACTGTTACAGGTTAGAGGGTTACCATATAAGAAGGGTGTTTCACGGTAAATATTCCAGTCTTCTACGGTCAAATATTCCGAAGTTTGGGGCACAGCCAACATCACATGGGGCGCTAAAGCGACTACGTAGCTTACGGGAGTGCCGCACGAAGGATGACCTTATAGACAAGAGTGGTATATATAGGCAAGAATTAAATTCATCATTCCTACAGGCCGAGAGCAATGTCTAACTGGGTGAGAAGCGGGCCAGCATCCGAGCCACTCTGAGAGTGTCACGTGGTCGCGTATCCGTCAGTAGAGGTACGAGATTAACAAGGTTAATAAAATATAATTAGTGATGTAGTATATATATATACATAATTTTTACGTGTTCTAAGTTATCTATATTCTTTTACTTGTAGGAGGCCCAGCACTCCCATCACTTGGGGTGCACGTCCACGTATAACTAGAGTGATCCTACAAGGAGGCTTTAAGTCACCGTTAGAAATTAGGGGAGTGACATATCGTTAATGAGGTGAAGATACCAATGTTCGCATAAACTCCTTATAATATATATATAACACCTGTATTACATTAAGGTATTAATTTTCAGAGTTGCGAGAGTGAAGTCGTCGGTTGACGTGTGACGGTGGCGGTTGCATACATACTATAAACATCCTACTGATACAGACTTCCTCTAATCTGACATTCACTTCCCTTATTCATTTGAATCATCCGACTCCGACTCCTTCCTCTTCTATACACTTTTATCATTCGTCCTTTTTCATTTCTTTTTTTTTATAGGCAGACCCCCTCACTCACGGGGGCTTCCCTGTTATCCTCTCGCTCCTGCGACCTCGGGCTCTCTGACCCTCTTTATACTTCTCTCTATGCAAATCTCCAAATTTCTATCCTTCTACTAACATTTCTCTCCCTATTTTTCTCAGGGGTCACTCAACCCCCCTCTCCGGTGCGTCACGGCACGTAAGCCTCGTCTTTTCAATAGAACGAGGCTAACGTCATCACTCTTTACCGGTCTTACATACATCTTCTCTGTAGGGCGGTAACCGTCACCTGGACACTCTCTCATCCTTCTCTCCCTGTCGATAGAATGTATCTTAAGGCAGGAATCGCGTCGCTTCTCATCGAAACTTCGAGCTACCTCATATTACTGCCTTTATATATATATATTACTATATACTTCATATCCTTTATATACTACTATGGAGGTATCTATATCTATAATTCTATATCCTATCTCTATTCTATTTACTTACTCACTCTATACTTACTATTCTCTTCTCTCACGCTCTAGGCTCGGGTGAGCTTATTGGATAGATATTGCACATAATTATATTATATAGTCGCATGGTTTGGCGTTGTAAATAAGGCCACGTGTTAGTTGATTTTCTGTTTTTTCGGGGGGAGCGAACAACAGAAAAACCATCAGTTTTCAATTCCCATTTTTATAAATATATAATATATAAAAAAATTTAAAAAAATAATTAAATTACTAATAGAATAATGTAGCTGTGAAACATACTAAACTAATAGTTTAAAATGAGTATTAATTAATACTGTAAGGCTTTTCCAAATATTATTTAAATAGAAAATAGAACAAAATAATTCAAAATAAAATTAAATATTAAAATATGTTTTCAATATCAATAGGAGAAATTATAAACTAATTTAGCTATGAGCCTGGAATTACTACACGTGATTTTCGGTTTCGATGAGTTATCACTATTGTGATTCTCAGGAATGAAGAAGATGTTATAACTATATAAATGCGTTATAAAAAAACACGAATCTAAATATTTTTACAAATAATTAACCAAGGACCAATTAATAAAAATAACTAGACATTAAAGCACAAATGATTTCAAAGAATAAAATGACTTACGGTTGTATGACATAGCGTCGATAAGCTGTAAATACTGCTACTGAAAATTTCCGCGAAAACTAAACTGTCTCTCTCTCGTCCCATCCATCTGTTATTTCATCTATATATTATACTATATCTATATCTCCTCTCTCTAATATATCTATCTATCTCTCATTACTACTCTCTACTAATCTCCTCTTCTCTATTCAGTATCTCCTACTTCATATATCATATCTCTATATCTATCTATATCTATACTCATATATAATATATATATATATTCTTATCTATATATATATACGATCAAAATTAAATTCTAATTCTAATTATATTTAACCTCTGAACTTTTCATGTTTCATTCACTTTCTCATAACTTTAATTATAATACTATTAATAAAAATGTTTAGTGTCTAATAATAATTTCGGTGAGGGGCATGGCCCCTGGCCCCTGAGAATTAACGCTTATTCTGTATTATTTAATTTATTATAATTATACTATTATTATATAATATATATATATATATTAATAATAATAATATATATTATATATATATATAATATATATATTAATATTATATAATATATATAATATTAATATTATAATATGTAATATATATATATAATACACATTGTTAATAAAAACTTTAGTTATTAGTAAATATATATAAAATATAAAATTATTACAATTAATAATATATATTTATTAAAAATTTAAATAAGATATTATTATTATAATTATATATATGTGTAATTTTATTCAATTATAATTAATGTTTTAAACATTATTATTATTTATTATTTTATTACCAATTAGGAAATTTAATTAATACTGCTGTTTAAAAACTTCAATAGGGGAAAAAATTCTTAGCGATAGAATTAGCCGATTTGTGATAGCGGACTGGCGAGCAGAAACAGTTTTGGCGAGTAAAATTGCGGAGATATTTTTCGAGTGATGTATGACTTAGTGCGAATTGAATTAACAGTATAAGATTTTGAGTTGTGATTTGCTCAGATAGCGGACTGGAGGTAGCAGATATAAAAGTTAGTGCGAATTTGAGAGTGCGATAACATTGTCGGAGTGAACGGAGTTAACAGAATGTAATGCGGACTGGACAAGAAAAGCTCTGCTGTAGTGCCAGACTTTCTCATTAGAGAATACTCATTATTAGATATAATATAATTAATAATATTAATATATAGCCTTCTATTATACTATATATATATATATATATATATAAATTTACTGAGTGAGTATTATACTATCATATATACTATATATGGGCTATTAGGTAATATATATACGGGTATGGTTTAAATATAATAGTGATGATATTATATGTATAATATATAATAGATTATATTGTACTACTATATATATTTATTAGTTGATATTATAAGTATAGTATGTATAAGTAAAAGGTATTTACTAATAGTAATGTATATATATTTACTATATATATTATTATAATTATATATGATTTATACTTAATATATATATTGATTCGATATTGTAGTATGATAGATAATATTACTATCACATAGATATAACATATTTAATAATATTATAATTAAATAATATATATAGACTATATAGTAATTATAAATATATATATAGCTAATAGACCCTAAATGTAGTTAATATATATATATATTATATGTGTAATATAAGTTTATATATATAATTATATACTATTATATATATAGTACAAATATATATAATATAATTATATAGTAATATATATTTATATAGTAGGTATAATATATATATAATATATCGTTATATTTAGATAATTTTTTCCTATAGAGAAAATTTATAAACATACTGGTGAAAAGTAATAGTAATAGTACTAGTATATATATATATAAATATAAGGATATTATATTTATTTTATTTTGAATATAATATGTTATATATGATATATTTATAGTTAGTTTATTATTCATATTAGTGTGATACGTGTTATATATATATATTAGTTAGTTAGTATATATATATATTAGTATGTTATATGTTATTATATAGGGTATATATATATATGGTATAATTTTAATTTAATACATATCACCATTTTGTGCATGGCTGCAAGGTGGTGTTGGTGGGTGATGAGCATTTACACAAATAGTGCACCACCATTCACGAAAAGAATAAAATGGTAGAAGGGGGTTTTTTCCCAGCCCCTTCAAATTTCAAAATTTTTTCTTTTCACATGATCTCGAACTCTCCGAGAAACGCAAGTTTCGCCTTCTAACATGTACTGTTTTATTTTAAGATTCCTTTCTTTTTTTTATATTTTTTTTGTATTTAATATTAAAAAATTCCAAAGGAACTGAAGTTAGAGTTAATTTTGTGTAGCTAGTCCAACTCTGTGATTTTCAAACGATTAATTAACTAAATTGTAGTATCAAACTTTACACTTTTCAATTCCGATTTGTAAAAATAATGTTTTTTTTGCCAATTAAGTAGTTTATAAGTTACTTTAGGAGCAAAAAACACTCTCTCCCCGTTGAAACATCGTCAAATCACTCTTGAAAGACATTTTCAGATATTCTCGTGTCCTCTCGCACAATATCAGCATTTTCAAAAAACTGTCGCTTCTTTCTTTCCCAATCTCTCTCTTCTGCGCTCTTCTGCTGTTGTCGTTTCTCCCTCGTGGTTTTACACTTTGTGCGTCGAGACACGCTCGACGCACGATCGGAATCATATATATGATATTATATTATATGATATTATGATATAGTAATATATATTTAAAATATAGTATACTATAATAAACGTAGTAAATTATATATAGTTTTAGAGTTATATATATATATACTACTAAATATATATACTTTTAGGATTATTATATATGTATATATATTACTAAGGATATATCTAGTGATATATGGAACTAGTAACGCTATTATATATCTAGTAGTATAATATGTACGGGATATATCAGTATAGTAATACTATATGAGACCGGTATATATATAATAGATATATATAATATATAATATATTTTATCATATATATATATAGTATTTATAATACTAATATAGTATATAATCATTTATAATATTATCATATATTTTAGTTAACTCATATATATATATAAAGTTATATACTAGTATAAAATTTAGTTTTATTTTGCACAACTACTAATATATATATATATATATTACATATTAGTATATATATATATATATATATTATATAGTATATATATATATGTATATATATAGTATATTCGAGAGGTTGGCATAAAACCCGGGTTTTTTTGAAAAAGCCCAACCCCGGGTTTTTTGTCCTTTTTCATAAAAAAAACCGGGTAAAATTGGGCAAAATTGGTCAAAATCGGGCAAAATCAACAAGAACTTGACAATTACGATGCTTTTATATATATATATTATATATATATATTATACTTATATATATATATCAATATAATATAATTACAATTATATATATCATATAATATATATATAGTAGTTAATTATATATATGAATAATATACTAATAATATTATATCATATATATATATAAATTATAAGTATAGTATGCTATATTTAATGCTCTACCTTATATAAGTATAATATATATGATATAATATATAAGCCTTCAGAACAATTTATTTATATATATATAATATATAATATATATATATCATATATATATAACTAGTGAGAAAATGTAGCAATAATATAATAATATATATATATTATATTATAGGCCCATAGGTGTTTTTATTATAATGTATTACTGAATATTATTAATAAATAAATTAGTATAGATGAATGTTTAATTACATATTTTTCACCTTATATACCTATAATATAATATAACATAATATAGTATAATATATATGCTATAACTATATATAATAGTATATATATAGTAATGTGGGGTTGGCATACAACCCGGGTTTTTGAAAAAAGCCCACTTTGACTTGAATCAATAGATCAATAATCAATAGATCAATAGATCACGGTTGGGGTTAGGAGGGTAGGGTAAGGTGGTTTGATTTACTGATTACTGCTTAGGGGAATGTAAAAATCCAAATTTTTTAAGTTTATACCAATAAAAAAATAACAAGGTTTATATTATGTTATACAAAAAATATTTGAATCAATAGATCAATAGATCATAGATCACGGATGGACAGGGAACTGCAGGGATCGGTTGGTTTGATTTTACTGATTTACTGAATTTGCTGCTTTAGGGTTTGTAAGAGCCAAAGCAAATTTTTTTTACGCTATAAAAAGCATAAAAATTTAGTAAAAACAATCAAAAGATTTTAAGCAAATAAAACAAAATAAAACCTAATTAAATAAAAAATAATAAAATTTGAAAATAATTAAAATTTAAATTGAAAACAAAAATTAATAACCAAAAAAAATGTAAATTGAAAACTTCTAAAAAAAATACGGCAATACTATTACGTAGTTTTAGAGTTCAGCCGTGTATAAAAAGAAAACGAGAGTTTGAAGGAGATACAAATGTCAGCTCTGTTTAGGAGTTAACGAATGATTTACTACTCAGCATACCGCACCGGATCCAGCCACCGGTGCCGGTACTTAGGGGGAACTCCTGTCTCCTTCTCAGTCTCCTTCCTTCCTCCTTCGCTCCTTCCTCTTTCCTCCTTCCTCCTCCTCTTCCTCCTTCCTCCTTTCCTCCTTCCTCCTTCCTCCTTCCTCTTCCTCCTTCCTCCTTCTTCCTTCCTCCTCTTCTTTTTCTTCTGCTCGTGCATTTCTTCTGGGGACATCCCCCTCCGGTGGGTCCCCAGACACCTTTACGAACTACAACCCACATATTCGAGTTCTACGACCTTAATAAACATATATTTTGACCCAATATGGGACTAGAACGGAATATTTATGTTACTCAGCACCGCCAGGCTCCCAGCGCCGTGGCCGTTGTCCAACTCCAACTCTCTGGACTCCAACTCCTTCTCCGACTCCTTCCTTTATCCTGACTCGAGAACTCCACACTCCATTCTCCCCTTCTTCTTGTGCATTTCTTCATTTATCTGACTGGGAACCCCCTCTGGTGGGTCACTGACACCCTTTAAGAGCTTCAAACATCATATTCGATTTGTCTTTAGGGCTTCAATAACATAATATGAGAGCACAAATATTGTCATCTATTATACAAATATTTACTAACTCAGAAACGCAACGGAGCCAGCACAGGTGCCAACTCCGGATCCGATAATCTACTTACTCATTTTCCTCTCTTCTAATACCATCTCCAAATTTTGACCTTCTACAGAAGCATTGTGGTCTATTTTTGGGGTGGCAGCACCCTCCCTCCGGGGAGGCACGACACGTACCTCGTGCTGGAATGCTCGCAGGTACGATAAAAAATTTCGACTCTATGAATATCGATTACGACTTAAATCGATACCCGCGGGTATGGATGTTTTCTCGACAAAACCGTTTCAAGGTCAGAAATTTACTTTCACTTTATAGGTGTGCCCTGCGTTAGCTACCTACAATATATACTACATTTATATCATATTATATATATATATATATATATAATGAATATATCATTTATATAGATAATATATAAGTAGTAGGGTGTCTTAGTATATTAATATAAATAAATAATAGACTGAGATACTCAAAGCCTTTTAATTAATAGTAATAAATCAAGAATTTTGGATTGCTGTGATGATAGATCGTCACTTTATTGTTTTATTAAAGCAATTAAAATGATAATTGAATAGACAATCAATAAATTTTTGTAAGATGGGTTTGTGACAATAGGGACAATATATCAAGTTGAAATAATAATTTAACTTATAATACACATAAATTATCAGCACAATTTTTCAGCACGACCATCGTACGCCAAAGGGAGGTGGAGTCACGGCACACAGAGTCGAGCGTCTACTCAGCGTGAGACTTTAAACCCTGTCCTTGGCTCCGGATTCAAAAAAACACATATATGTTTCTAACAGAGATTCTATATTTGGCTAATAAACTCCACACCATGCAGGAGTGGACTGCTGTTATTTAACTGTTTGCTCCTAACATACTTTGGGAAAGGTTTCGCTCATTACACCATGGCAGTTATATAGAGGGATTTACATCGAGAATGATGCGTAAGAGATTACTCTATCGGCGTGAAGTTTTTGCAAAGTTTTTGCCTCTCGCTACATATGTTGTACTCACACTATTGACTTATCCGATGCAATATGTCTCACAGTGGACCAGTCCTCTTTACGATCCTTTAAATAAGTTTTTACCTTCCATATTTAGGTGTACCAACTTCTGAGATATGAGGAAACATGTAAGAAATGAATGGAGTCATCTAATAAGCTCAGATTGAGTGAAAGCACTCGATTAATTACCTTCTTAATAATTTCATAAAAATCGTTTTCCATCCACCAACTCTTTCTTCTTTCAAACGTAAGCTAAATTACTGAAGCGATTGAGATCTTAATGAACTCAAAGGAAAATTACTTCTTGGATGCGTCTGAGACCGATGTTAATTGGAATACGCATCGACATGAATAGAAAAATATATACACCTTAACTAATTTGTAATGTTGTTTTCGTATAATTATTAAAGATCGTCCGTGACACTCTTATTTTTTTCTCAAATGAGACATCCTCTAATTGAGTTTCTTCGCGAAATAACTCCATATTTGTCATTTTTCCAATTTATCAATTTCCTATTTCCTTTTTCGCCTGGTGGAGTGGACACTTTACAAGGGGTTACAGAAGATTGTTGTCACATTTTCTGAGATTGATTTCTACACCTATTATTTATCACTCTTTTTGATTCAGATGAGCGATTGGCGGCGGGTTATTTGTTATTTCTTAACACCCTGACTTAGGGTCCACTATATTTGTGAGAGATTCAGCTTAACCGGACAATTATAATACTATAGAGTTGGTTGTGTTTTACCAATAAATTTATGCTCATCTTTCAAATTCTTGAATGGCAGGAAGATGTTTCTTCAATTTTTTGCCTTTTTCTTCCCATCCCCCTCTTCGGTTTGTGTTATCGTGAGTTATTTTATTGCAAAGTGGTATTAAGCTAATCAGCCTTCCCTGCGACAGTTTGTTCTATGTAATTAAATCAATAAGTTTCATTTATGGGACTATTCTCTTTGGCAATTTTCTGTATTTTAGTGAACAAACCAGGTAATCTCATATTTTCACAATATTATAGCCCCATATAAATATCTTACTGAGCGGAGCTATTATCCGCTTTTCTGAGCCAGGGTACGTGTCCTTTGACGAATAGCGAAGAGCAATTTGATAGGATGGAGGACTGGGTCAAAATATTGTTTTGATCTGTTACGTTCTTCTCTCCGGTTCGATTAGCATTGGCTATATATACAACTTAATATGGGTTTTATGATAAGACTCCACTTTTCCGTTCGGCCGCGGATTATACATTGCTGTAGTGGTGTGGGAGGTGCCTATTAATCGACTCACCACTCCTCAAATAAATGCGAATGAGTTTGGCTTCCTTGGATTGATGATCTAGGTGTTTCAGTGTCACTCCCTCGTAGTGAGGGGAAATTCTTCGTGAACTAATACTTTTTTCAAATTAGTTTCTTTTTTTGTTTACTCAATGTCTTTTAGGGAGAATATTTAGTCGGCCACATCACACTAGATATACCTTATCAATGAGGGTGAGTAAATTGTACATATGATAAAACATCTAACACGGTGAATCTTATAAACCTTCACTATATTATCACGTTCATTGTTTTCAACTTGTAACTTGGAAACTTATTTGGACACATTATTTACTTAATCGTGTGGGTGAGAGTTTATATCACCTTTTTGACTTGTTAGCATTTACAGTAGATACATTGAGGGCAGATCTTACAATATTCTTATACTCACTTTTATGCTTATGCATTGGAATACAAAGTCTGCTATTACATGCAGTAAGAAGACATTACAGAGTTGAGACGCTCTCTGACTATTTGATTCCCCGGTGGCATTGTGGGTTATTTTCTTATGTACCATCAATCAATACATCTTGCTAGTGTATATTGGTGACCGATCAATCTGAACATAGTTTAATCGATGTATTCGATCAGATATAATTGTATTCTCTTCTCATTTTTCTACAATGAGAATTTTGACTTTTTAATTTGAATCGTACGGCAACTTATTCTATGCTACCATGCTTTTTTCGAGTAAGGTTTTGTTTATATTTAATCTATCTGTTGGTCATTTTTCCCTTCTGAACTAATATTGTATTAAAATCGAATTCCGCAATATAAGTTACATCATATAACTTTTGTTGTCAAATACAGTTGTCTTTTACTGCTATACTACTAAACCTAAATTCACAGTTTGTAATTCACTCAATTAAATCTCTATCTATTTTACCTACAGCTTTATTGTTTTAATTGCATATGCAGTTCTCCTCCTGTTAGATTGGCATTTTCATAAAGCTCTACAATATCATCCGGCTTATCTAAATTTAAGAAATCGGTAACTAGCATTATCTTTGTTTCGTTACTATTTTTGATATTCAGGGTGGGCTACTAGTGAGGTTTATATAAAAGGGTGACTGAATCTATCCTTCGGGTCTTTGCGAGTTTATGGTTTCAAGTCACGCATGGGGTTTCATATAATCTTTTGGCAATTTCTTTTTTTAAAAACCAGTCACCCCTCAAATAGATAGAGATGTGGAGATGGTGTCGAGCTCACAGAGGTCTTCAAAATGAAATATATGTCCTAAGTTCAAATTTTCCTCAATTTTTCCACATTTGTTTACCTGTCTATTCTGTATGGTTTTATAGACACATCGTATGAGTGTACCATCATCCCCGATTAACATTTTTTTCTTAATTTCTCTCTTCAAGAGTAAATTGGTTCCTCCTCCTGACTCCTTCTTCTTTCTTTCCCTCCTCCATCTCTCTTACATGTTTCGAGTCTAAATTTCATTTGCTAATTTGAGCATGCATCTTTCCTGCAAAGTTATACATGATATTGGTAGAAGAATATATGTGCGGAAAGAGTTTGGGTTTTAGCTGGTCAGTAAATGTTATTTATTATAAAATGTTAGCTAAGATAGATGTAGATTTGCAGGATCTCCTTCCTATGACGTTTTTAGATTTTTTGTGCAGAATGATTTATCACCGATTATCTTGATTTCTTTATCCAAATTCTATGTCGCAGATTCGCGTTCTGTATTGTGATTTATATAATTCATTAGTACGCCACAGCAGCAATATCGTAACTTTTTTCAATACTTTGTTCAATTTTAGCGCACACAAGCAACTTTACTTGTATAAATCCATCATTCTTCGTTCCAGGTTGAGAAATAAAATACTGCTTTAAAAAATGCGCATAAGGGAAAGACTTTCCGTCTCTCTAGTTAATATTAGCCGCTATAGCAATAGAGCCAAACTTATCTGTTGCTATAAATTTAATAATTTTTTTCTGGTCCTGGACATACCTTAAGTGGTGATGCTGTTGAAGCGTTTCGTGTTAACCTTTTTAGTATTTTTTTTATTTTTTTCATTAATACTTCGTTAAAAATAAAGAACCTATTAGGTCAAAATTTTCCACATGCAAAGAGGAGACGAGGAAATGGTTTGGAGAATGAACAAGGGTTGGTCCTCTAGAAATCTTCATTGCACCAAATTTATTTTTAAAATATTATAATTTCTTAAATTAAATTAGAGTCTGATTAGTTAATGGGATCTATTAAAAGGATCATGTTTAAAACCTATACTCGCATCTCATAGAGGTTTTAGAAAACGGAAAGCACCAAACATATTTAATATTATAAATTAGAAAACATAGAAAATTTTATCAACATATACCTCCATGGACAATCGCTGAGCACAAATCCAAAATTTTTATCTCAAATTCAAGTAGATTTTCATTATCATAAATGGCAAAAATTTTTTGTATTAATTAGCCGCTTACACCTGTGCCTATTGGGATTTCCCCCATTTGCATTGGCAGTCTGCCTCATGATATATTTAGAGCTCAGACCTTAGATCGATAATTAAGTACTTTATGCATTTAAAACACTAACTGATACAGTTGCAAGTTTTGAAATCTCACAAGCTATCTCTCTTCCAGTCTGAGCTTCGCTTGAAACCTTTCAATGCCACAGACATTTAATCTTTGTTTTCTCATAAAACCTCTCTTATATTGATCAGACGTGGGATGAGATACTTGTCTCATATACTTACACCTGTTCACTGGTCAGCGTTTATATTTAGCAAAATTAAATACAATGAATAAAATATTTTTTATAATACATGAAATCATATTGAAGAGGGTGTAACCAGCGTGCGTTGGTTGTACAGCCAAGGAAGGAGGGGGGGTTAACCCATGAACATACCATTAATTTGTTCGTGGTTAGGAACGGGATATTCAAAGCCTTTTTCTGTATTCTTGGATTTTCTTTATTTATAATGATAATATTTTAGATATTTATTATTAATTAGTTCTGTACAGAGTCTTGTCGGTAATTTCAGGTGGTTAGATCAAAAATTTTCAACGACAATTTTCCAAAAATTAAAGCAATGCAAGTCTAGTAATAAAGTTTTTGATGAAAGTTCTCGTCATTTTTTTCACACAACTTCGCAAATAACCTCATATTGTCATTATATATTGTGCTTTTTATAATTATTATTGAATTAATTGGTTAATTATTATATATTTGATTTAATTATTATTTCATTATTTATATATTAATTTATCTTCTATGAAGTTAATCACTTGATTAATATTATATAATATTTTATTATTCATTATATATTAAATAAGTTTTGAATTATTATTAATTTTATTATTATTTTATTTATTATGTATTATATAATTTATATATTATTATTATATATTTATTATTAGTAGTGAGTGTAGTAGTAGTAGTAGTAGTAAGTAGTATCCATATCAATTTCAGTACTATTTTATCTATATTTTACCATATTTTATATTATAATCCCTTTCTGACTTATGGTTTTTTATTTCACTGTTCAGTCATTATTCTTACTTGCATTAGTTAGGAATTCATCAGTTATCATCAGCGATGAAAGGTGACTTTTTCTGTTTTGTGGGAATTCAAAATTTCCCGACTGAGCCAAAGTCCAGATGGTGACTGGAAAGGCAGCCGCGTTAGGCATTTCCCACCTAGGTGTTTGCACTTTGGGAGGCATTTGTCCCTCCTTTGCGAAGAGTAAGGGGTAGAGGGGACATTTCTCAAATTCACATCTATTTGCTTTGTGTAAAAAGCGAGTGTGATAATAACAATAGTCGTTTATGACATTATGAAAGGCACTGTTATCGTACCTCGATTGCCTGCCTTGGCTGCGTCCTCTTCTCGTATTACGTTCTTCAGTGGGTTGCCTTCTTTCTTGTACAAGCAAACATATGGACCCAGGAATCTCCTTCACCGCTTTCATCAGTTTAGCCAGCTGGCTTGAGATCTTCTCGTGATCGATAAGGGTGGAGTCAATTGGGCGTTCTTTTTCGTGCGACACTCTGTTTGTTCTGTGAGTCTGCTTCAAAAAGTCTGTTTTACCTCGGATGTGATTTACGCTTCCCCAATAATTATCGTTCACGGGCGGCTGAAAATTCTTTTGCTTTCGTATAAAATTTTTGAATAAGTCATCTGCTACCCTTACCATTCTGTAAATATCTTTTTCTTCTGCGAGGGTGTATAAGCTCATTTGTACATTCAAGGGAAGTTCTTCGAGAGAAATGATTCGATAGCAAAGTTTGGGTTGTTTTCGACCAATAAATCAAAATTCTTATGCCCTAGAACGTCCTTCACTCTGTTTAGATATTCGCTCAGGAGTTCTTCTCCTTGCATTCCTTTTTTAAACACACTTCTAACGCGTTGCCTAAGAGCGGGTAGATAGGTTTCCTGTATGTCATCCAAAAGTAACTGATAGGCATTCTCTTTCAGCGGGAAGTGTATTTTCGATACCAGCGTGTTTGGTAAAATCAAAGCTAACAGGCGGACTCGTTCATGAGTATCGTCAATATGATTCAGCTTGAAGATTGCATTGATTGCACTAAACCAACTGATAACTCCAAATGGGTCGAAAGCAGGGAGATGACTCGAGGTTAAGTGACTATTATTTTTCAGGGGAGAATTGTATTCTCTAAAACGCCTTGTTTTTGTTGCTGAGCGAGAACTTGAAGACCGAGGTGACTCAAGGTGTTCATGTTCAGAGGAAGAGGATTGAGGGTCTCCTACCAGTGGGGAGTGAACAAGTTGTGGGGGAGTTGACTTTCTACTCCCTTTCCCTGTTTTGGGGGAGGTCTTAGAGCGACTAGACTTAATTCTTTGAGAGAGTTTCTTTGTGGCAACCATATTTTCAACTAACAGAGGGGCTTTGTTTACAAGTTTGAAGCGGCGATTTTAAGACTAAGTTCCAAAAGTTCATTGGGTTCTTTGAACTTATGAACATTTCGGTCAAACATTTGCTCTCTCTATCTTCCTCCAACTCTGTCCAACATTGTAATATCTTCTGATTAAGTTGAACTTATGAACATTTCGGTCCAACCTTTGCTCTCTCGATCTTCCTCCAACTATGTCCAATATTGTAATGCCTTCTGATAAAGTTGAACTTATGAACATTTAGACATCAATCACAATTTTGATTAGGCACAGTTAATTTTTTTTAAAAGATTTTCTGACTCCCGATTTGAAGGTTATTAATTACAGGTAATTAATTTTAGCCACTCGTAGGGATCGCCAAAGTTATGAACTGAGATACTCAGAGCCTTTTAATTAATAGCAATAAATCAAGAATGCCAATTAAGAACTACTTGTGAGTCCACACCTATATTAACATATTCAAAAATGATATTATTGAAATAGGACAAATCGTAATTCGTAAAATTGGTATATCGTTGACAATAAGGACTAATTATATCAGACATATATGATTTATAACTTTAACACCCGTGAATTATAGCAAAATATCTCAGCTACGATCTCTTTAGCAAGTTTTTATGGTCGGCACACAGTCCGTCTATTGCTTGTACTTTTTTTCTTCCTTTCAGGAATTCAACAATCCAATTATAATTCAATTCTTGCATTCCTCCAACCTGAGGGGGAAGTGATCTTTAAAAACTGTGTGGTGCTCTCAATGCTATGGATTCACTTAGTTACAAGGGCAGTTATATAAGAGGTTCACCAATGATAAGAAGAATTTCTTAACACGGGTGAGGTTTTTTCTCTCTTATAGTTTGCCTCGTCACAATAAGGTGTAACATAAGCATGCTATGTCATAATGTATGTGCATTGCCAAAATGTCGTTTACCTGGAACCGTAAAACCCTGGAACACTTTTAATTTTTCACCCACACTCGAGAATTTATTATATATTATATAAATTGATATACTACTATATAAAAAAATGGTTACCTATATATACTATATATTATATATACTTGAATTGATTACTTTTACTATTCTATGTACTTATATAGGTTAGCGTATTATATTTATTTTAGTAGTATTGGTGAGAGAATAGGTAATCTAATATAACATTAATAATACCGTGCGAATCGATACATTTATGCCATAAAATATGATCGCTTAAACTTTAGAATCTTCTGAGTCCAGCTGAGGCAAGCCCTTAAATACTCCTTTTATATTGAATTTTTCCCTCTCTTGGTCGTAAAAAAATCCCAACGCCTCTTAATTTTTGACACGTAGAATATTTACATAACCCTTATTTATAATAAATAATTTATAATATATAATATATATATATATATAATTAGATATATATATATATAGATATATATTTATATTAATAAATATATAATTATAAATATAATATAAAATATATATAATATTTAAATAATAATAATTAACGGTCTATCTGAAAGAATGATATTATAATATAATATATTATAATATACATATAATATATATAATATAAAAATAATTAAATATATAAATTAAATTAAATATATATTAATTTATATAATATATATTATATAATATATTATACTACCATTACATATATACAGTTTCGTAGCAACATGTGAAATGGGCACCTGGTGTGCCACTAAAAATTATTTATAAGTACCCCATATAATATATAATTATATATATATATTAAATATATATTAATATAATTATAATAATATATATTTATATATGATATAATAGTAATATTAATATCAATTAATTATAGGAAGATGGTAGTCTATTTATAACATAGAGTATAATACTATTATAATTTATTTTGTGAGGGCGAATGAGTTTAAATAATTATTATTCATATATTAATATCTACTATAATATTATTTTATAAATAATATATATGCGATAATAAATTTTACATATTAATAATTTAAAAATTTATCTGTGCATAAGATATTTATTGACTAATTATTATATATGTTAATTTAATATTATAAATAATTATGAAATAAATGAGAATGAGATATACCAGAATAATAAATTGAAGATAGGATTAATAGTAGTCAATATATTATCATATACGAGTGATGATTAATGCTAGGATTAGTGTATAAGTAGACTAATATATTTGTATAGAATATATTATAACAGGCATTTTAATACATAATAATATATAGAAATAAGCCATAATCAAGAGTGTGGCCTGTTATATTATGTAATTCTACTAAATACGTGAATTCATCTAAGAAAGCATTATATACAGATTTAAATCTGATACTGCATCGAATTAGTTTTATACAATTATGTTACCGTAGTATTATAATTAATATTACTATTATTATCAAATACAAAGGAAACGTACGAAGTTAGGAGTTCTATACTTAACCTAGTATTATAAGGTTACTGCGCATTATATATAAATGTATATATATAATATATAGCAAATTTAGTTAGTAGTATAAACTACTAGAAGGTCATTTAGGATCATTGTAAATATTAACACGATATACATGTATGAACACTAACAGTAGAATGTGCACAAAAATCTGCTTGCTTATTTATTACCTTATCTTGCAAATTGAGGATAATATATAGTACCAACAGAAAAAATTTAACTATATACATTTTCGGATATAAAAGTGCCTTTCAAAATAAGTAACCATTAGTAATTATATAAATATATAAATCTACTCACTGCTCATGTATAACACGATATGTATAATTTCTAATATATATTATAAAATTTGGATCATAGTAACCGGCACGTTTATTTATTTACTTAGTTTTAATGTTATATACTGTGATTTAACAATTAATACTACTATATATATACATACCTATCTTAATAGGCATGTATTAATCTAGTGACGTATATCTCAGCTAAAATCTCAAATTCAATATATATATATATATATATATATATATATAATATATAATTATATATATATTATATATTAATAATATATTAATAATATATATTTATATATATAATATATATATATAATATATTAAAATATTTAATATACTATATATATATATTATATATATACATTAATTTTATATCAAGATATAATTAATAATGGCTCATAATAAATCTAAGCAGGATATATCGTGAATCGATATAAGAAAGAAAAAGAAGAGTAAAAGATAATAATAAGTATATTATTACCTAATTTATAAGATAGTATTTTATTTAACTCATCTTACACCAGAACCAGAATAGAAAAGATCTACTATAACTGTTTGCTAATTTCATCGAAACTGAGAAATGATTAAATAAAGTGCTTAAAGAAGAGGAAGCAGATACAGTACTGCCAGAAGAAGTGGATCCAAGTTATGCAACTGCTCTTGAAAACTGAGCATATAATTGAAAGAAATCTACATTAATTAATTTATATATGGTGACAAATATAATGATTAAGAGGATCTTTAAGCATTGATATGGACAAGGAGAAGTTTAGTAATACTATTATGAGAAATGGATCTTGCCAAATATGGGTACCTTTTCAAAAAATAAAAAGGCCGATATCTTTCAAACTCTTGTTATCTTCATTATTAAAAAATAATAAAACTTAGTGAATAAATTAATTTCAAGATAATTGTTTATTGATTATTTTCCAAATGAATATTAAAATGTGCTGCTTATTAGAGAACACACGTTGTATTGGTTATTCATACTGTATATTATATTAAATATATATATATATATAATAGATACTTTATTAAAAAATGTAAATCCTAGATTTAAAATGTAGGTTATATTAAGTGACGGATTAGCCATACTTTATCGCAAATGCACTCATTTTTAGACATGAACATCACACTATATGCTTAAAGTTAATATACGCAGTGCACTAAACGTATTGCTCTTCAAGTAAAAGAAATGAGCAAAGTATTAATGGCCAAATCCAAGCCAAGAATTCAAAGTATTCAGAACTTTGAATAAAATAATTTTTAATGCCTAAGTTATAATATGACTATGAAGCAATGTATGGGTTAACTGTTAGAGTGACCATTTATCGTAGAATCTTATATAATAGATCTAGAAAGTAAAATTATTACTCGGTTTAAGAAATTTACTAGATATCTATTAATGTTAAGATTATATTATTATTATTATTTTATCAATATCTTAACTAAAAAAATATTATTGACATACTATTTATTTATAAATTAATTTATAAATATCTAAAAATAAATATTTATTTATAAACTTTAATTTTGATCATTAAATTTATTTTATTTTATTCCACAAGGAAATTTTTCATATACTATGTAAATATTAACAAATTGATCTGTGTCAGCCCTTACTCGAAAAAAAATATAACCAACGACTTAACCGCAGATTTAAAACCGCAGCTATTGTCTTTTAAATTTTTTTAAAAGTCAAATTATTAAAATTTTAATAGTTTCCGGTTGCACGACATGTAAATCAGTTACAGCAACTATCTTGTATTATCTGTTTAATTTATTTAAGTAATAGTCAGTATTGTTTCTCTTATTTATTTTTATACACATTTGTAAGATTAAGATTTACTTAGAAAGTAATATTAAGAAATTTCCAAACTTATTAAAATTTTAATAAAATACATATTCACTAAGTATAAACATCTATGTGATTAGTGAGAATGAATACGATTTTAAAGATTTAGATCTAGATTATTTTTAATAGCATTATATATTAGTATTATGATAAATATTACTGGATCAATTTTATTTCATTTAAATTTAATAAGTATAGAAAATTTAATTTATAAATAATTTGTTTTTTATTATTTTAATTTTCTTTTATTGTTTGATTTTCTTATTTAATCTATTTGATTTTAATATTAATTTGTAAATGCTGTATTTTATTATTTTTAGTATTAATAAATCCATTTATACATTTATTTATTATAATTATTATTATTATTATTTTTTATTGATATTTATAATAAAAAATTAAATATAATTATTTATTTTTAAATAACTTCCTCTGTTATTTATAAATTGTATTATACACAACTTTTGAGTCAGGTGGTCCATGAATCTACACTATTATTATATCAATTGACCTCAAACTTCGAAAACAGCTAATTAATAATTAATTAATCTTTCAAATTATAGTATACATTATAAATTTTAAATAATATTATATATTAAATATATTATTATTATATTCAAACAAAAATTAGGCTTCCATTCAGGTCGTGGGCCTGTGTTACTGAGTCACGCTAACACTCAATTGCCACACCCGCTGCTTACGTACCTATCTCTCTTACTCTCTCTCTCTTCATCTATCATACTATTCATTATACTATCATCATTCATCTCTCCGTATCTATCCTATTCATCTTCATTCTACTCTAATAATATATATATTATATATATATATATATATATATATTATATATATATATAATCTTTAAATATATTTTTAATCAAGAGTTAAACATCTATTAAATTTATATATTTATTTTAAATAAAAATATATATATTAAGTATACGGATTATTTTATAATTTGGCAAGTTAGGTAAAGTACGGATATCTATATATCTATAACAAATCTTATTAAACTTTCTCCTTCATTATTTACGATGAGTATGAGTAAACTTAGTTATTAATTTTAATCGCAATTTATTTTATTTTAATCAAGGGTTAGTGAACTCCGCCTATCTCCTGTGAAATACTATCTTATACTTTTATCTTTTGGGTTATTTGAAGGTAGATGTGTAAGGTAATATCTTGTGAGTATAAAACTATTTAATATTATACTATTCCTATTTAGATATTTTATAATATCCTAGTATACTTATATTAGAATTTTTTTAGAACATATATATCAAATTGTAACATAAATATGTATAAAATTCGAGATAACACAAAATTTACCATTATATTAAATTCATTAAGAATCATAGTATACAGAAAACATTCACTTCTTAATATTATCCACATTCTTAGTCTTGTCTGCATTTAACCTAATGATCTTGCTCTTGTGTGCAAAAGACGATTTATGATTATGCGCTGCTATAGACCAAAGTGGACGAGTGTCTCTGACTGTAAATCTCTGATCATAGTTTCGACTGCCTCAGTTGAACGGACTTGTCATCGTGATATTTCTCAGCGAGAGGCGAAATAAGATATCACTGTCATTCTGGGTGCTGGATCGCGATGCACTGATTTAGGCATGTTAGAGAGCTGTTTGTAATTGGTAAAGCTTACTGAGGACCACTGTTCATTGAGCTAAAGTAAATGGTAATATTATTTCGTCTTCACAATAGGTCTCAGTTATTTATAGAATGTTTGCATTTTTGTATCGTAGTTGGACTTCTTGATGTTTTGAACAACTAGGATTCAGGTCATTCTACTAACACAATCACGAGTTGAATAACTACTGCTTGTAATTCAATTGATAGCTTAGAGATCATCAACTTCTGGATAGATTATTTTCTGGTGTATTCTGAACTTGAGGACTTGATCCTGGAAGTCCTGCTGGAACAGTTGCTGCAAGAGGTCCATTCCATTTGGAAGTATACTGTGTCTGTTGTGGCTGATGATGAGAAATATCTGTGACGTGATTAATTTGAAAATATTGACTAGAGAGACCAATTCTTTCCTCGATATACATCGAGATTTGAGTAGTTGAACTTAATATGTTCAGAGTATAGTAGAAACTAAATAAGGTATTGGATGCGTATGATATATTGAATATAGTAGTATTGGGGTTCAAGCTCGAGTTAATGAGTATGACTTTATTGTTTAGAAGTTGAGTACGTGGTGGTATCAACTAATTAGTATGAAGAGAAAATTAATTATGAATATCATCATAGCAATTAAGAAATGTTGCTTTGGCTTTTTTTGCAGCATTCTACTGTGTATGAGACTTGTGATAGACGGGAAAAGCTGTCAACGATTGTCATATATTTTCTTAGCCGAAAAACGTCTCTGATGTAGTGATTTCGCTTGAAATGAACTATGAAAGATCATACGAACAATTTTTGGAGCACAACTATCCATGCACATACTATATAACGAAAATGTAATTTCGGAGTATAACAAAGATATATAACAATGAGCATTAGAGGTGATTCACGCAATATATATAATAAATTGATATATATATAAAATATTGATTAAATATTCACTTAATAATTTTAATTATTTAACCAGAATATAAAATTAATATAAATATTATATATATATATATATAATATATATATATTAATATATAATATATATTATATAATATATATAATATATATATATAATATAATTAATTAATTAATTATAAATAATATTATATATATATATATATATATAAATTAATATATATATAATTAATATGTATGTATATATTAATGTTAAGTTAAATGTTTTTAAGTTAAAAGTTTTTGTCATTTATTTCAGTATTGAAAATTGTTAGCTAGTCTCTGCAAAGCGAGAATAGTATTTATATGAATGTATGTATGTATTGTATGTTTGCATGTGTATCAGAAATTATAGCAGTTTTAGATAATTTGTGTATTATTAGGTAATGTTATGTATTGTATTGATATATTAATGATTATGATCGTGTAATGTATTAGATTATAGTTATGTCTGTATATATATATATATATATTAATTAATATATATTCTTTGTATTATATTCTTTAATAAAAAATATAACATTAATTGATATTTATTATATATATGTACAATAACCTATATATTATAAATAATATATAAATATATAATATATATTATTATTATAATATAATTATATATATAATTATATTTAACATTGTAATATAATATATATAATTCCTATACGAAGCCAAACTACATTAATAATTTATTATAGTTTATAATAGTAATTTATTGCAGAAATATATATATATACATAGTAATATATATATATATTATATATATTTGTGCGTATATAAATAAAATTATTAATATATTAATATATATATATATATATATATAATATTATTATAATGTATTATATATATCTATATATATATATATATATAAATATTATAACATCAATATAAATTAAATTATGTATGAATTATTTTTAATATTAATACTATAAAAGATAAATTTAAATATAAATTATATATTAATTATATATATAATATATATTATATATATAATATATATATTACTATATAATATTTTAATTATATATATATTATACTAATATATATATATATATATATATATATTATATTATATATATATTAATTAATATATTTAAATATATTATATATATATATATATATAATATATATATATATGTATATAATATATATAATAATATATTAATATATAAATATATATATATATTATAATATAAATTATTAATATATATTAATATTTATATTATATATATTAATTATTAATATAAATTTATATATATATTATTATATATATATATATAATATATATTAAGTATATATATATATATAATATATTAATTATATATATTATATTATTATATATATATAATATTATATATTAATAATATATATATTATATAATATAATATATTTAGTAATAATTTTTGAAGTTATTTGTGTTATTAATATATATATATTTGATTATATATATATATTACTTGAGCATTAATTATTATTATATATATTAATATTTTTGCGTATCTAATATAAATAAATATCTATATACTAATATATAAAATTTATAAATAATATATATATATATATACAATATTTAATATTATATATATATATTATAATTAATTAATTAATAAATATATATATATAATATTATAATAATATTATATATTATATATTATATTATAATATTATATATATATATATATTATATATATATATTTATATAATTAATATATAATATTATAATATATATATATATAATATATATATTGTATATTAATATAATGATATATATATATAATATAATATATAATATATTATTATATATATAATTATATATATATATTATATATATAATTATATAATACTATCATATTAATAAATAATATATATATATATATATATTATAATATATATAATTTATATATATATATATAATATATATTTAATATATTATATATTTTAAATTTATTATATATATTTATATATATTATTTTTAATAATTATATATAATATATATATATATTATAATATTATAATATATATATTATTAATATTAATATTAATTTATATATTATATCAATATATATATAAATAATATATATATATATAATATATATATATATAATATTATATTTAATAACTATAATATTATTATTAATATATATTAATATATATACTATTAATATATAATATAATATAAATATATTTTAATATATTTAACGCAGGTATTATAATATATAATGTACATAAATAATAAATTAATTAAAATAAATAATAATTAATAATATAATTAATAATAATAATAATAATATAATAAATAATAATAATAATAATATTAAATTAATAATATAATAATAGGTAATAAATAAATAATAATTAAAATTAATAATTAGGTTTTAGATTATAACATTAATATTAATTCTTTTTTTTTTTTTATAATAATAAAATTTATACACATAATAATTTATATTATATATTATTAACTACATGCAGTATTAATCTACAATCATGAAATCCACGATTAATTAATAACTCAATATGTAAAATCAGTCCATTTAACATCGTCAATTAAATAATTATTAATCTCATATAAGAGTAGTTAAACATAGTACATAAATTGCTAAGAAGATATTGCATCTATTTAACTTTTTGATCACTGAGAATCTTTAGTGATAATATTTTTCTATAGTATACTGCACTCTTAGTTGTTTCTTGTTACAAAAAAATCGCATCCATATACACTTCTGTTGATCTTCAAAGCATTGGGTTGGTAGACCTCAATATTTATTTATTACTGGTAACATTATGTATTTGATACTCTATATACAAGGTATATATATTACATTATATTAGAGTGCAATTATATATATATATTATATATATCTATATATATTTACTATCAATATACATGATGTATATAGATCAAATTTCTATAGTATATATAATTAAGGCACCTAGGAATTTATCTCATTTAATGATATCTAATAAATCTAATTTATGTCTCGGGTGACCTGTAGATACATATATATATATATATATAATATACGGTTTAATTGTATCGTAGTAAGTTGGTATATATGTAAGTATATAATACAAAGCTGTCATTATTAAATATTTTGATGAAAATATACTATTACTATATACTTGAGTCATTCATTATGCTATTTTTCTTTGTCTTGGTCCTCTTTACTAAATAAGATATGAATGTGCACTGCACTGATTGTGAGTTCCATCCTTATTTATACGAGGAGGAAAAAAGATTCCATTTAGCCCGAAATGATGACCTTGAAGGAGTTCATAAAAAGAAATCAAAAAACGGGCATTTCGATCTCGTCCGATATTTTAATTGTAAAATACCATAACTTTTATATGAGAGAATACGAGTCATGTTTATTATTAATCTATATATTTATCTTATATAATACACACATCAACATAATTTACATGACATAATACAATATAATACACTTATGTATTAATGAATGAAAATATAACTATTATGACCATTTCGTCATTATTTTGATAAAAGAAGAACTGACTCATTTACAGTTCCTGTCGCTATTAGACCTAATATACAATCACAAACAACATCTTCAGAACAACAACAAACAATCCTTACTATTATTATTATTATTAATTATTATTATTATTATTTATTAAACTTATCAATAATTTATTTATTATTATTACTAAGTTATTATTATTTTTATTATAATATTATTATTCTTTTTATTTAAATTTATTACTATATAATTATAATTTAATTATAATTATATTATAATTATAATTATATTATAATAATAATTTTATTGTTTTAATTTTATTGTTTTAATTATTATTATATTAATTAATTATATATTATTAATTATTTATTATTATATTATTATTATTATTTATTTTATTATTATTATTATCTATTATTATTATTATTATTATTATTATTATTATTATTATTAATTTTTATTATTATTATTATTATTATTATTATTATTATTATTATTATTATTATTTTTTATTTTATTATTATTATTATTATTAATTATTATTATTATTATAATTATTATTTTATATTATTAAAATTAAAATTAAATTAGAAAATAAAAATTAAAATTAAAATTTTTATTATTAGCAATATATTATTATTATTATTGTCTTTATTTTATCTATTATTATTATTATTATTATTATTATAATTATTATTTTATTATTATTATTTTATTATTATTTAAATGGAGCCAAATAAATCTCTCTTCACAAATGCTGATTTATTCATTCAAGTTCAGTTTTTTTTTTTAGAATACATAGCGGAATGCAAATGTGGATTGAATTATAAAGGATCATTATATATATATATATATTATATATTATATTATATATATAGTTTATATATATATTATATATATATATATTATTATATATATTATATTTTATATATATATATATATTTATATAATATATATATATATATATTAATAGTAATATTATATCTATAGATATATGGATCATCGGTAATGATCCTTTCTCCTGTGAATTGTTTATTGGGAGAAAAAAGATAAAAATTTTGTTATTTTTTTATTTTTTTCTAGCAAAAGATTCGAACAGAATCTACAAACGCTCATGGTGGCCAGATGCGAGTTTTCTTTTTTTCAACACTGCAGTGAAATAACTTATAATATTCAAAATCAATTACATAAGTGAGTTAGTAAGGTTTTATGTGAGTTTACGTTAGTTATTAGATTTTATATTTTAATATTTTTTAATTAGCTTCTTCCGTATTACAACAGTTTTGAAACGACTTTCAATTTATTTATGCTTAAGTGTTAAATAAAAAAAGCCCTCAAAGGGGGGAAATACAAATTATAATAAAATACATTCGGTGAAAGATCTACTGATAGCCACACACACACCACACATACCACATCACACACATTATAATATATATAATTATTATATATATTATAATATATATATATTATATAATATATATATATATAATATATATATATATATATAATATTATATATATATTGTCTCTCTGTTTCTTTATCTTCCATTGTCTTCCCCAAGATTGGAATAGGGGTGCGAAACATGCATGGAAAACGAAGCAGTTAAGTTAGAAACGAGCTACGTAGTGAGAGTTCGTCGTAGTTACAAAATTCATCCTAAGATTACGGACCCCTCTCTGGGGTGTCTCGTCAATGTAGGTCCAACAACCATATCACCAAATCCTGATATTCACTATAATTAAGCACCATTTTTCTCGATTGAACTCAAAGTCATTCTTTTCAGATATTACCTATGCCCAATCCACTTTTTCTTCGGTCTCCCAGCGTTCCCAACACACTCACAACTATACATCCGCTACAACCGATCATATCCATTCTTTCCATATGAACAAACTATCTCAATAGAATCTCGCTTAATCTCTCCTTTTACGCCTTTCTCACAACACAATAATTCCCCCCCTTTTCCTTTTAATTCGACTTTATACGCTCATTCCTCAATTTGTCAATTCTTCTCACACCTAACACGCCAATAAGATTATCCATCTGAACAGATTACACCTTAGATCTATACCTCATATTCCATACCGTGGTTTCACTACTATACATTAAATTACTATTAACAACATACCCTGATGCAGAACCCTGGCCCACTCAAGATTTAGTCCGTTTTTATCCACCAATGATTAATTGCTCCCTTCTTGCCATTCACAATTTTCCTACTACATTTCTACATCATCCGTCCCTCTGGCATCCAAAATATACCTTAAATATATAAATTCAGATACTTGCTCCAATTGCTCGCCATCCAACATGGCTTCAAACCATGGATTCTCCTCACCCACTACCATCGCCTTATCCTTATCTACATTTACTTTCAAACCCCTCTACCAACGGTCTCATACATTCTTCAGATTTGACACACAAAACCAAATCATCCGCGTACAATAAGCAAGGTACCCTACACTCTCTTCCCTTCTCCATCAGTCTAACAACTTGCCCAACAACCCTACCTCTAATTCTTTCATCACCTCATCGATATGTAAATTAAATAGCCAAATTCTGTGAAAGAAGGGAAAACAAAATATTCTTTCAGCCATTTATGTTAATCTATAGTTCAGGATCTTCTTCAGACTGAAGATCTGATTTTAAAAGCTAGGAATTCTCTTTATGAACTACGACTTAAAATGAATATTACTATCAAACAGGAATCCAAAGTCAGAGTCAGATGATTCATCAGTTTCAGTAATATAAAGCAGAATTATATAAAGCATTAGATGTCAAAACGAAAATCGAGTACAAAGCAATGTTAAAAGTTACGGATGCAACCCGCATTATCCTAAAATTTTGCAAGATGGTGCTTAAACAGTTACAGCTTTGCCTCACACTCAAGTGAGTGTTGAGTGCTTTTTACAAATTTAAAAATAATAACATTGAATCTAAGGCCATCGTTAAGGGAGGATTTGTTTGATGCAGTTTTTTTTTTAAGAAACCACAGTCTTGAATAAAATTATGTTACATATGTTCATATAATTCAAAAAGGAATAATTTTAAAAGTTAGAAAGTAAATTATAATTTATTTCATTTTCTTAAAAAAATTCAATAAAATATTTTCTAAATTTTAAATCGTAAGTCAAAATAAAAATGAAGGTGCCACAAAACAACCAATCTTATTTTTTATAATACCTTAAAAATTTTATAACATTGAATATTAACGATGTGCGTAAATGGAGATGAAATTAAAACTAATAACTTGTGTCGGAACCAGAACCGGAGCCGGAGCCGGTTAATTTTAAAATACCGGAGTCGGAGCCAGCTAATTTTAAAATGGTGGATCCGAGCCGGAGAAGGAGCCGGTAAAAAATTTACCGACTCCGCAACCCTTATCGAAACATTGGTGAATAGACTCATAACGTCAAAACTGACGATAATGAGATTGGAGATTTATTATAAATTGTTTTTCTTTTTCTTTAAAACCACAATGATTTTGGTTGTTTTGAATATATGCAGTAGATAGTTTCCCACAAAACTCTTTAAACAGGGATAACTATATCATTTGTTGTAAAAATTTTTCCCCAATTACGAACGATGTAATAAGTAAGACGTATGGGTACATAATTTTTGTGTAGCTTTTGAATGCCAAAAAAATATGGCAATGAGGGATTTTTAATTACAAGCTGTTTATCTAAACGTAGAAGGAGAATTTCTTTATATGATATATTTTAAATATAGCTGAATTAAATAAAATAAAATAGAATGATATATATATAGATATGATAAATATATATTTTAAATATATATATATTATATATATCTATATATTTATTATATATATATATAATTACAGGCCAGTTTAACTACCCTAGCGCCCATGGGCCCAACAAAAAATTTACGCCCCTTGTATATATAATATATATAATCTATATATATATATATATATATATTATAATATATATATATATATATATATATATAATATATATATATATATATTATATATTATAATATTATATAATAGCTTATATTTCCCTAATATATATTATTATAATTATATATATATATCTATATATATATTATATATATATATATATATATTATATATATATATTTATATATATATATTAATATATTATATATATATATATATATATATATTATAAATACTTATCATTATTACATTGTTTTCCAATGATTCATTAAAAGTTTTTGGTTTGCCTTTTCGTTAGCAAATTTGTCAATAATATTTTTCGTAATCTAATTTTACGGCGAAATCATTTTCAATAGCAAGTACAGCAAGATGAACTAAACGCTGTGGACTGAGACGAACGTAAATACTTTTTAACCCCTCTAAGTGTGTGAGAATGATGAATGATCTTCCCAGCTGAGCAGTTTTGTTCGCCAGGAGTACATAAAAAATAATTTAAGGCACTATTCAATTTGGAATATATTCCATGAGGCTTTTGTTAATATACAATATTTTTTTAATTTTAAGGTTTTGCTGCCATTACCTTCTTCTAAAAGCAAACTTTTTAAATGAATGCATTCTGCTCGCTCCAAACTCTTTTAAGGCGGATTGATAGATTTTTTGTAATAATTAGCTGATTAATGAATGTCGTCTGGGTCGGTGTGAGATTTGATATAAATAAAAACTTTTCTGAAATTCGCTGTATGCAAAACTTCGCCTATTTAATTCTGTTGACAGCTTATCTAGTATAGTATTGAAGCTTGCTTGAGAATGCAATAATTGATAATTTTCTTCTTTCAGATCTTTAGTTTTAGATACATACATTCTTGATGCCTTTTTGTGTAAAGATTTTCAATTTTTCTTTGGCACAATTTTCGTAGGTTTCTAATGAACTTCTAATTTCATTAACAAGTTACACAGAGAGTTATACAAATTAATAAAGGTGGCCACATCCATATCTTCAGATTGCAATTTTTTATTTACAGAATCAAATCTTTCAAGTATTGGTTCCCATGTTACAGACATAAAGAGTATTTCATAATAACTCAATTTTTTCAAAATTCCCTTTGCCTCTTCCTGAATGACTGGTCTCACATTTTTATCTTCAGATATAGAGTTTAAAGCCTTAACAATAGCTTCCAAACCTTTGTTTAGACTTTACAAACTTCCCGCTCGAAGCTGACCACTTGTTCCCCACATAGTGTTTTGAAACAGTATAATACTTTGAAGAAGATTCTAAATACCCCAACGATGCGTAGAGCCCCGAGAAAAAATTATAAAGATTCTGAAGCAAAGCAAAAAAAGAAACCGACTGTTTGCAACATATGGCAGCGCTAGATCCCACTAAATTAAGGGAATGAGCTGAACATGGTATGAAATTCTTGTTTGCAGGCCAGAATATATTCCTGACATATTAGCAGCATTATCATACGTTTGACCCCGACAACTGCTTATGTTAATTCATTTGCTTTAAAAACTCATCACTGGTTTCCGCTAGTTCTTTACCTGTAAAACCAGGATTTTTTAATAAATCCTAAAAGGCGTTCTTTGGGCGTAAATTTCTTTGCTAACATATTTGATGATAAAGCTCAGCTGATTTTTATGAGTAATGTCTGGAGGAATCAACAATAATAGAAAAATATTTACTTTCCTGAATTTTTCACTATTCACTGATTACCTTTCCTGCCTAATTTGATACAGTTCTTCGTAAGGGCTATGTGATAAATAAGAAGTGCTTCCTTTGCCAGAATTTTGTGACATTGAGATAGGTGATTTTGTAAAAAAGGGTCAAATTCTGCAATAGTTCCAGACACATCATAAAATTTCCATTTCGAACAGAGGCCAAGCTATTTCATCATCGCCTCGGAATGGTAACCCCGGTGAGGAAAGTTTTCTTACTAACAGCAATAACTCTTTGTAGTACATTTCTTCAATATTCTCTTTTCTTCAAATTGAAGATCAGATACCTGAAGCAGAACTCATTTAATGAATTACTTAGTCTCCTCAGCATCAACATACAATCACGATGGCGCACGGAATTTTCATGTTTCATCAATTTTGTATTGCCTAATGCCATCAATGCTTAAAATTCCTTCTGCTTACAAACCGAGATAAACCCGCCTCAAAAAGTTGTGACAAGGGCCACAAAAGACGCATCCTTGCCTGTTAGAGTACACTAAATAGTACGTTTTACAACATCTCCATCCAAAAGTTTTCGTTCAAACATAGGATTTGGTTAAAATTACTTTTATCTGGATTAATTCTCTTAGAATTAAAAAATCATTGTCTGAATTTTGATTTATCCCATTTTTTGCAAAGTAGTCTCGTGTGGCCTCACTAAACTTCCAATAAAATGAAATCATCGCTTTGGTATAAAGATTTCTTGTCTTGTGCTTCGTCATCGTAGTACTATTCCTCGACAGTAACGTAAGAAGTCGATGCATATGTTTCCACGATTACCGTGTTATCGTTATCATCATGACTTTTGAAATTACTTCAGATTCATACGCACCGACAGATTCCTTTGTCTTTGTGATAAAGAATGGTTCTTACCCTTGGTATTTTAGATAACACTCCATTTTCCTTTTTCCCTTTTCCTTTCTGCTATTTTACGGTTTTTTGCGCCGCTAAACCTTTTTCGACCATCCATTAATATCTAAGCTAAGTCACCTACTTGTTTTAAACAATAAATACTGGTCTACTTCTGAAAACTCAATTATTTAACTTTTTAAATTTTCGAATAAATCATCAAACCGATTCACTTATGTATGTATCAGCCTGAGCACGTAGGCGATTCAGACCTAGCAATAAAAATATATATTCGTCCACAGTCTCAAAATCAAAACCGCATTAAATATCGGGCAAAATGAAACTGAAAGATATTCAATCAGAGTTTGCTAGATGCGATGAAATGAAAAAGGCCAAATTATCGTCAATAAGGAAATCTTTAACATTTTTTTTTTTTACATGCAAATATTTAAAATCAAACTCACTGGGAATGAAAAAGATTAACAAAGAATTATATAAATATATATATATATATATATATATATATATATATATATATATATATATTATA
>JABUQX010088254.1:0-20000 GCA_015478945.1 Trachelipus rathkii
TAATGCGTCCAGTTGACATGGAGCTTAACATCTGTTGTTCAACTTTTGAAAAGTTTCAAGTATTCATTGATTCAGAACTTGGTGTTAGTTTTGAAGTTAACTGACTTATTAAAACTATTCACAATGTAAAGACTATAGCGTCTTCCAAGTAGCAATGGAAAACACATCAATCAAGTTTCTAATATTGAGGGTGTCTTATAAATTGTTGTCCTGTATCTAATAAGACCTTTCCGCGCCGTCTCCTGCATCAGAAGAGTTCCTTGAATACCTACCACGGCTTTGCTCCTTGTGGACAGTTTAATTCCTTTCTAACCCCTTCTGAATAAGTCAAGATTCATTTATTATGTAGTTTTCACAACCCCAAGTCACATAAAAAAAATCGTGACAGGACAGCCATGGCTTGTTCTTGTTTCTTCTAAGATTCCTAGACTACATTCCCGTAATTGTCGTCAAGCTAGTCGTGGATCCTCCCCGTTTATATATTTCGACCTGATGATTGGCATCCACAGGAGCACTGGCCTCAGCTTTAACTTAGAGGACCTATACAGTAGTGAGTCCCTATAGATTTGGATGGAGAGTCTGACGAGAGTTACTTCGATAATATTTTCTTCACATTTTCCATCAGAGCATCTTTAATTGCTGATACCCTTCCTATAGGTCTGGTGGTATCCTGGCCAGGGAGGATGTTAAGATTTAAATCAAATCAGTTATCATGTAGTCTCTATCTAGTGGCCTGACTTGAGATGATTAGAATTTGACCCCTTTCACATGTTCGCACGTTTGAACATCCATTCACATTTTCATTTCCGTTTGATCGTAACTCTCTACAGACCTTTGAAGTGTTAACACTTACCTTTGTCTTACAAAGCATTAAGCTTTAACTGTCTGCATTTAAAGTTCCAACTTCTTATTTGTCCATTTTAAACGTACGGCGTTTAGTTATTTAGTTATAACATTTGTTATTGAAATTTTGAAGGTACACTCTTTGTCGTCTCTGGAATGTAAAATACTCTTAGTTACTCATTGTTAAATATCGTAATAGTTTTAATTGCTTAATGAGATTGAAATTGAACACGTTCGTCTATAATACCAATAAAGAGTTTACTTCTTTTATTCAACATTTAATATTCTGAGAGTTAGACTGACTAAATACTCGCAGAACATCCAGCTATCAACTCATCTGTTTTCATAACCTCTCTTACCCTCAAATTCTACTAGAACATCTTTATTATCTTTAACCTTATGCCTTTATCTTATAAGACCCTTATTTGAGCCAACACACTTCTTTCATTAATACGATTATTTCTTTTTCTCTGATATATTTGTTTAATTTATAAATCGTGATTAAAACCATACGAAAACTCCTTCAACCAATAGTCACATATCAGACTCTTACGTGAAGTTCAGTTTCGCCACTAAAGACGAATGTAATTCCATATTAATTACGCAAAAACAGTTAATCATTAGTATCACAATTCCCACATCTATATCACTCCTCATAATCACATTCAAATTCCATCCTCATCTACCCTTATCTTCTATAACATTCTCTATTCTTATAACATTATTATATAGATTATAACACTCCTCTCCATATAATAATAAATTATTGAAAAGCCCACGGTTGACATTACATTACATCCCGTCTCAACCCTCTCTACTTTCTTCCTAAAACATCTCTACTCTATTCCCCTTACACCTAATACTTATCACTCACACAACATTTCAATAACTCACTTATACTTCTTATAAAATGCCCTACTTAAACTTATTATAAACCCAAATTATAATATATTACTCTCACTTGCCCTATTTACTATATTCTTCACCATAGCAATCCATAACCCTTTTATTTCTAGGGTTACTTCAACATTATATTATACCCCTATACCGCTACCTCTATTCTACTCTATCAATTATGACTTTACTCATACAAGATAGTATATTACTAAGAGGACATTACATCCCTATTATATCTAATTTATTTATTCCTTTTTGCGTTTTCTATACCATTTATCTCCACACAGTACATTGACTTTATACATATGTTGGGACCGTTATTGATTCTCACGAGAGGACCTTAGGTTATACCGCTTTGTGGTACACCCATAGAGATGTCATGTCAAATATGCTGCTAGTGAGAGTTTTCTGTTTCTGTTCCTTCTTTATCCTCGTCTTCTTATCTAGAGACAAGATCGTCTTTTGGCTTCTGTGCTCAGTTATTACAAGTATTTCTTCTCGTTTTCAAGTATTCGCTCACTCTACATAGCTTAATTATTTTGGTTAGTCATGAATTAGGTCAGGCAATGACTAAGTGAGTTTTAGATTTATGCTATTATATTGCGATAGTATTATTCTATAATTATTTCTTTTTTTAGTCTATATTACAACTTTATCACCGGATATCATTATATTTTAGATGTCTAAACAGTTCAAAAAAGTGATCAACAATATCCTCTATTACTAATTAATACTCACATCGATACATGAACTTATCATCCTATTATTCTACTATAACCTAATTTCGTTATGATATACCCTGGAATCCTATATTACACCTTGTATAATAGAGAGTGGAAAACATGCAATATAACCTCAATATCGCTGCAGTCAATAACCTATTATATTGTCTTTATGTTTTGGATTATATCTTTATTCTTCTATTAGCTATTGGGTACTTCCAATACAGTTTGAGTAATTAGGGTTATATTTACATATATAATCACATATATTAGACCATTTACCTAATTTATACAATCCATATAATTTCTACTAATAACCTTCATGTCACATCTTACCATCTGTAACATTATTTCTTTCATACTCACACTATATATTCATTATTATTTATATTTTATTATATATATATTTATTATTATATATTATTATTTATATATATATATATTTTATTAACTATATTATTATATTAATAATTACTATATTATTACTTATTTATTAAATATTTTAAAACCGTAAATAGTTTTACTACATAGCTTAAGAAACCTGGTTGATGACTTTTAGGTTCACTCTATATTTCCTATTTTATTTATATAACCCTTTTTATTTAAGTTCTAATATATTAGCTAGTAACCTATATAAAATATTAATCTTTTAATTCTGTATTTAGCTACAATTATTGATCTAAAATTCTACCAATCAATTCCCTATGTATATTATTCTCTATGCTCGCATACTCTACTACACTGATTGTTAGGGTTTCCCCCTATATCCATTCTAATATGGCATGCTTCTCACCATATACTATGATAAAATCTCCTCCTCTCTCATCCCCTTAAATTATTCTATTCATAATCTTATCATTAAATTTACTCACCCTCACATACCCACTATAATTCTACTCTACCCATATAAACTCAAATCACCCTCATCTACTATGAATCCATTCCCTATACTTAATTATACCCTCCCTTATAACCTCTACTCTATATGAGTTCATAAAACACAAAACACTATTCCATAATCTTTCTCTTTGATAACATAAACAATTTTTTTCCTCTTTGTGGAGAATTTGTAATTAAAAGATCTATATTATAACTTGCTGATGAATAGTTGCGAGAGATAATTAACGCTCTCAGCTTTCCCAATTTTGATTATTGTCTAAAAGGATTATTCTCTCTGCTCATTTCGGGAATGATGCTTAGGCTATTTAAACTTCTATTTTGGACAAATATCGATTAATATTTACTGACATGGTTTAATAATCAATTCTTCGTCTTCGCTTTTCTGCATAATAAAGCACAGAACACACACACACATCACATTTATTGATCTATTTCCACTTTCTCTTAAATTATTCCTTTTCGATAATTCTCAGTGCATTTACAAGATTACATGTTACACTTATTACACCTTACACATACCACACAGATTTTTTAAGCAAAGTGTCGCACAATATATAGCTACAAAGATTTATCTTTTATAATTTTTTTTTTCATTTCCTTAGTTTTTTTTTCACGTAACCTCTTCTCCAATGTATACTTCACCGAGTATATTCATACCACACCGCCGACTTTAAAATCACACTCTCTAAAATCTTATAAATATTTTAAGACTGCACACTTCTTGTCTACTCTTATTTTATTTTATTATATCTTTTGACGCCACAAATAATAATACCCACTACACCAGAGACTGCAACTAATAGTAATATCACAACTTATGAGGACTCTCTCTATAGCTTAAAATTTACTCTTGAGTTTCTCCACACATAGTATCGCCCACTTCCTCTCCTACATTTTCGCAGGATCCCCAACTCTGCACGAAGGTCCATCGAGCCAACTCATAATTTCCATCGTGCCTATTCTCATTCCTGGCTCTGAACATGTCGGGCCTTCATTATCATACATTCCGTTAGTACATCTACATTTTTTAAACCATAAGCGCGAGAGAGCTGAGTTTCACCGGCTTATTTATTATCTCTCGCACGCATTTATTACTATCTAAATAATAGAACCTAGTTAGGTATCATTCTCATTATCTTCATCCACTCAGTACTCCATCAGCTTATGTAAGTCCGAGCGTGGGGGACTAACCATCCAACACCTTTACTATGCGTAAATACGATTCAACATATCATCACCGCTAATATCACTGACTCCTCTCTGAATATACATTTACCAGTCTCAGTAACTCTTGCCTCTCTATCCTTTCCTCCATTTCATTTGTTTATCACACCTCATAATCCAATATTTCTGACACTCATCCTCCGTACATCCTTACCACGGAGAATCAATCTATTATCTTAATGCGGTCTATTAAATGTTTTATCTTTGTTATGCAGGTTTTTTTTATTGCAGACTTATGGTTTACACTTTGAACAGCCAAGGACCTAAATACTCCATTATAGATAATCATTCTTTTAGTCTATAATGTATATGAATTCACATCCCTATATCGTGCTTTCTTAACCAGAAAACTCTCACAACCAAATTTTATCAATATATCACTGATTATCTCACCATGGACGTCTATTAATCCTAAAATGGAGCCTTATTAGATGACTATATCTTGTATACTCCACTACCTCACTCCTACTATCCCCATCTTCACTTAGACAATTCAAAATCTCCTAATTATATAAAAACAAAATTTAATTACTTTATACTACAGAATATACTATTAACTTAATTGTTAGTAACATATATTAGCAATATATATATATATTCACCCAAAATATCTTATTCTCATCAATATACCATCAACTCGCTCCTCAGCTCACCATAAATTAATAGGTATGCGCAAAATACGCCGCAACATAAAATACCCACCATTTCTCCCCCCAATATTTCACTTTTCTATAACCCTAACACATATTATTCCATTGAGTATATCTTTACTTTATCTCTTCTATATTTTAGTCACTATAATTTTTTTACACCTGGTTCACACAATTATTTATCATCGCAACCACTCTTCATACCTCGCATACTTATGCCTTATTAATCTCGAGTACTTGGAGCGCATTCTATAGCCTTCACGTCTCACGCGTCTCACATCGGCTCAGTTTTTTACACTTTATTGCTGGACCGGCGTGATAAATCCATCAATTAACACTCTCACTTTAATATTATGTCCACATAGATTTCATCCTCTCATTCATTACTCGTAACCTAAATTATTTATTCAAAGCACGAGTTTCTCGAAATACAAATATCTACACTAAGCTACATATTCGCAAAGTATATTTTATCCTGAGTTTTTTCACTCGAGACATCTTTAAAACCCCATCATTTCTTTCCCGCGATTTTTATTGCCACAGATTCCATTCATTATTATTACTACCTCTCTCAACATGTTCGAACAAACCTTCACACACTTAACATAGATTCCATATATTATGCTCTTTACCCACACATATCATATACTGATTTCTATTAAATCCAACTCTGAACTCCATTACACTCTACTAATAGCGAGCTTGGCTTGTACATACTCAATCTCTTTATTCATCAATAACTATATTATATCACTATCTTAGCTTTCTTAACTATTTAATATATACCTCTCAACTTATAATGATTTGAGTCTGCTATATTTATTAATATGATAACGCTTTGCCGCGTTATCCCACATACATGAGTCGAAAGAGATTGATGCAGACCGATAATAGAAGCACGCAGTAGAGAGACAGAAGAGAGTTAGAATGTAATTGCATCGCAATCAGCACGCGATTAGACGAGACGCAGCTGCAGAAACAGAGCAGCAAACGAGCCAGAGATGTACTGAAAACCGAACGATAGAAACTTAACAAGAAGCTCTATTAACTATCACTGTGCTATTCAGAGAATACTTAATCTATCTGCTAGAGGATTAAATACTCCAGCGAATTAAGTAAATTTTATCCTACTAGGACAGTACTCCTCATATTTATCTACACATACCTTATGATTAAGTCGTATCGAAATTTTATAATTACGCCTTGAATCTCTTCCTACTGTTGAAGACACTCCTCTTCCTCGAAGCTTCGATATATTACCCCGCTTATGAATAGGGCATCGCCTGACGTTAGGTGGGGAACTTTTTTCAATTTGAGAGAGAGATTATAAATGATATAGTCTGAGAATATATCACGTTATTTCCTGGTCTTGAAGAGAATAAAATGTGGGGTCTCAGAGAGAGACCTTAATGAAACATAGAAGTATCAATTAAAGTGAAACCTCAAATGTATTCACTTCATCTGATACTGATAGAAGAATACTCCATGTTAATGGAGGATGAGTTTCCTTATGAGCTTTAATTATATATATTTATTTCATAACTTTGATGTTTCAATTCTGGTAGCTAATAATCAATTATGGTGTTCTATTTCCTATTCCAAGAGATAGTAATCAAAAGTTATGGGGTGAAATACGTATGCTCAGAAATAAATTTATATTTTACTTATGTCCTTGCTGAGATTATATAAGGCTTCAATTATAACTCTAAAAACATCATGGTTGGCTCGTAAGAATAATTAAAATCTATAGAATTTAATCATCTACTATATCATACTTACAATTATTACTAAAGTAATATTGTACCTAGAACAAATTCTTTGCACGATAGCATTGAAAATGGATCTTCTTCAAGTAAAACCATAATAAGCAAGAAACCCTATCATCAAAATTCGCAATAGTGTACCAAAAAGTCACACATATACGATACTTGTTAATTAATTACGCCAATAACTTATTCTTAACTAATTTATTTATTATTTTATCAAATCTAATATTTCACATATTGTTCTATAATGCTAATCAAATAATATATTATATTATATAAATTTCTGAAAACTAGAGTATTAATTATATTTCTTAGAGTAATGCATATTTTATGTATAAAAAATTATTCCTCATGTTATTAACTTATAGTCTTTATGCTATAAAACATTTTATGAATACCATATTTATTGGAATGAAGAGCTTACCTTCTATAATATGTTATTTATGCATAATAACTTTTACATTCATTTAAAATCAGCAGGAGATACGTTCTCTGAAGGTGATAAAAATATTATATTCTATCCTAAGGATAGGATTCCTTCAGAACTAGGCATTCGAATAACCCTAGCTGATCCATTAATGTGGCCACTAGACTGACTTACACGTCGCTCTACCTGAGATTTAATATTTATATATAATATATTATTAATTATTGAACTTATTGAGTTAAGTTAGAAAGATAAAGAAATATTTCTTTTAACTTAGAATATGATTAATTATATATCCTATATATTATTAATATAGCCTATATATATTTAATTCTATATAATATATATTATCATAGAGAGTAATAGAGGGATATTAAGTAATATAGATATTACTATATATAATGAGTATAATATAATATATTGGCGCACGAGCTCAAGTAAATAATATAAATATTAATATAAAATATCACATTAGTGCTCGTACAAGTCAGTCCGATGCATATGCAACAATTCAGAACAGCAAATGATCATCGTATGACACTTCACGTAGGGCAATGCTGAAGTCTTTTCGAAGGTAGGGGTTTACAAAAATCAAAAAAATAATAATCAAAATCAATACATTAAATAATATTATATCATAATAAAAATATAAATTTCGAGATCATATAGAGAAAATAAATTTATAAAAAAGATTAGTATAGGTATAAGTATTATAATAACTCATCCGAGTCAGTATTAAAGACTGACTGTGACCTAATATAACGCAATTCCATCAAAGGTATGGAATATATAATATTCGAGCAAGACACTCGCACGGGACTTGAGTATAAAGATGTATGAGTGTAGATGAGTGGTATTTCAGATGTATATGTGTGGGGATACCAACTGTATAAATTACGAATGGCATATGACGAGAAGAGGAATTACCGCTGAACAATAACCACGTATGGATTTTGACTGGATGAGCATGAGTAACGAAAAAGTGAGTGGGTAAACACTCACTAATCCCTATTGAAGAAGAGATGAAGAGAACGAGAGAGAGAAGATGAGATGACCTTGGAAGATCTGACGCATAGAATGAGTATAACACGAGAGAGAGAGAGAGACCATAGATTTTATGACAGAGTGAAAGAGACAAGGAGCGAACACAGACGCAGATTGAGGTCTTGTAGGTTAACGGAAGGGTGGAACGCAGGTGGTAGGAGGGAAAGTGCAGAGAAAGGTTTCAGAGTTCTCAGGTGGCGAGCCATGCAACATACTGCCGAGTTTAGGTAAAAAAAGAAACAATAACACTCTAGAGGTATGAAAAAGGTGGACTAGCGGGCTACTCTACTGTCACCGCATCAGATCCAAGGCCAGTAGAGAGAATGAAGGCTCAAAAAGGAGTCCATAAGCAGTATCACGTTAATGGCGGAAACTTATAGTTATTAAGCTCTTATTAAGCCTTTAAGCCTCAAACTTACTGAGATCCAATAAAGGTAGGAAGATGGGTATATAGTATTCCAGGATTCCCACGCCCAAAGGGTATCCGTATGGGAACAAGTATGGGATTTTTCATTGCATTCGTTGATTCGATAATATAGAGCTCTATTTTATTAATATAACTAACTGAGAGTTATAACTGAAGCAGAACGTACTATAATTTACACACGTCATAATTTCTAAAACTTATTTGCAAATGATACCCAGATTTTTCGAGGTATCCACCTATATTTATTAATAGCATAACGTCGATGTGATGTGTAAGTAGTTCTACCTAAAGTATAAATATATTATACTATATCAATACAAATCATCCACCAATTGCAAGAATAATTGCAAATAAAGTTTATCTCTAAGAATAGTTGATTTAAATAGTTATTGTTATTTTCATACTTTGTAGTCGATATGTAAAATTAAGTAAGTAACTCTATCATTAATGAGTAGTATATAAAGGTGTATATAATTATAGTTGGGAAGTGAGTTGTTATATCTCCGGAACGAGATTAATGGATGATTACATCTTGTAGAATTGAGTTTTCATAGTACAGCTAGACCCTTATGGATCTACACATTTAGTGTTAACTGAGGATTGTATATCTCTACTTAACTCGATTAGGTCACACTGGAGTATGAGGGAAAATTTCCAGAGAGTAACCTATAATTATCGGCGTATGGATGAATTTATGTTGGAATCATCGTTAAATAGCTATAGTAAGTCAGATTGGTCACTATTAATATTAAAAATTACCATTATTATTAATGAGCATATAGTGGAATTATAAATTTAATTATATATATATTTATTTTAATATAATTATTATATTATAATATGTATATAATTATATTAATTTTTAGACTAATTTTAATATCGAAGTAATTTAATTAATATATGAGAGTATTAGGTACTAGATATTAATATTAGAAATAATATTAATATATATATAATAATTATAATTAATATATAGGTATATATCATATTATATCAAAATAATTATTAGGTGATATTTTACATGTACTTTTACTTGCAATAAGAGGTAATTATTCAAAGTGATTATTAGTACAAGAAACACGCTAAGCATCAAACCTGTTTATTATATCGTATGTCTCAGAATCGCTTCATTATTGCTTTAAGAGATAATTTATGTAATACCTATAAGATTGGAACTGGTAAGCTTTTAATATAAAAGAAAATGCTTGCACTTTGTCTACAACCAAGTACTGACACAACACAGAATAGCACACAACCACTAAATTAACATCAATAACATGAAACATATTAAATGACTCTCTTTTAAATCTAAAACTATTATTTATAATCTATAAATATACATTAAAATATAACAATATATTGATTCACAAAACCGATGCAACTTACCCATAGTACTATTTCTTAGTTAATAGAGTTTGCGAGTTATTAAAGAAGATGATATTGTCTGTTATGTGTATGATTGGTTTGACCGGAACACCAGTAAATAGCACGAGAATGAGACCTGATAATTAATTACAATTTATAACCTGATATGACTTGTACAACATGGGATGTCACTCGAAAATCCAGATACATAGTTATTGGAGATCAGGTCGGAATGATTCAGTCATATTGTGGTTCTTTCATCATGATGTATATTGCGGATGTTTAATGCATATCATTAGATCAAAGTATCGCAATGGTCAAGATACATAGCTTGTAGTATTGATTCGTATATATAGTACGCGAGTTGAGAGCAATAGACGAATACCCAATAAAGATAATCGGGATTATTAAGAAATTGTATAAATATATTATAAAACACTGCTATCTAGTTTAAGTCACAAGTTCCATACAGGGACCGGATACCTAATCATTTCGAGTGCTTGTGAAAATATCCATATCACGGTATGATTCAATAGATGATCTAATCCTAGAGTATCTGATTCTATTACGTTAGCTAAATATATTATCACAAAGTCTATTCAGACTAAGAATCGTTAGTCCGTAGTTAAATATCGTTGATATTAAATCGAATAAGCTTAACGATGATCATTCTCTCCTATTAAGTTAATTTAGGTTGAGGTAAATGTTAGGTTATTCCATCCTCACTTGATCGACTTAATATTCATCCATACGAATGATAGTTGCTAATACTCCAATATATATATATATTTTACTATAGTGAAATTACTCTTTAAACAATATATTTGAATTATTTACTGCAACAAATCGTACACTTTCTTTTTATTTTTAATTACATTATAAGGAAGAGATGCGAGTGATCTCAAGAGACAAGGTGCAATCTTGTAGTTGGCAAAATGATCAAACTGCGAAGTTCATTCACATATGAATGATGTTCTCTTGTTGATATACACTGATACCAGGTGTAGTGACTTAATGGACTAGCTGCGATTCATCATTTGCGTATGTGAGGACACTCACCCAAGAAGATAATATCCTTTTATTTGAAGCGCGATGTTATGATTACAGACATCAAGAACTAAATATTACTAACACTGGAAAAATTAACTCACAAATTAACACTTGCATGCCTACATGTTAAACATATATCTCAGGGATATGGCAACGTATTCTTATTTCTCAGTCCATTATGCACGACTCATTAATTTGTTGTTATACTAACCATACTCTCTGGTGAAATTATCTTGTACATTGCTGTGCGTATCCGCCATACTTGAACGACTTCCATAGTCCGCCCCGATACAACATCCACATTAGGTACTTGATCACGAGATGTGATATTATTAACCGCCTTAATGATAAGTTCTTCCGTTACATACTAGATGATGCTGTTAATATTGTAACTAACTGTATAACAGTGAGATACTAAAAAAGTTAATAAACTGAGAAACTGAATATACTCCTTTGTGTAAGATTGTTTCAACTCTGAAACTGTTATATGATAGTTATAGCTATTATAGTTAAATTGATCTTTGTATAAAGAACATGGTTTTATGATATGTTTATTATTGTATAAGTGTTTATTGATAGTGTAGGGTACTACATGAATTAGTTACTGGAAATTTAAGTTTAAAGTGTAGTTATATGTATATTTGAAATTTTGGCATGGTTTCAATGTCAACTTTTTATTTAATCATCACATTGAGAATAAATTTTTAAATTATATAAAATATAATTAAATATCCCAAAGATGTCGTTAAAAATCTCGATCTTTTTATAGGAAAGCTGACTCCGCTTAATTTTCTTATTATTTGTTGGGGATTTGAGGTAGTTATTATATTGATGGTCACTTTTATATAGGATTAAATAGCAAAACTACCTTTCTCTCATGTTTTATTCAGTGACATTTATATGTAGCATTTTATAAATTAGCATGAATAATTTTTATAGCGTACTATTTATTTATATAATCGAGTAATGTATTGTTTATATATGAGGTATAGTATATGATATATATTCCTTTGCGCCATTATAAATATGGATATTATATATATAATTTTTTATAACTTAATATTAATTATTATTTCTTTTATTACAACTTACACTTAATTAATCTTTTATATATATTTATTTTCTTTATTTTTACTATTTTTTGTAGGGGGGGGTAATTAATAACAGTAGATGTATTTATTTTGGAGGAGAGGGAAAAATGCATGATCGTTTTTATATAAATAGTGAGTTAGGATAGGGATGTTAGTAAGTTATAATAGATTGTGCAGTTGTAAATTATAATTATCATTTATCAAACTTATAGAATAACTATGCATTATGTATTTGTAATACAATTATATATATTACACTATATTTTTTTCTTATTTTAATATGATTATTATATATATATTACATTTAATAAAATAATTATATATAAAAATTTATATCAACAATTTCATTTATAAAATAAAATATAATAAAGTAATTCAATATATTAAATATATTATAATTATATAATTAATATATAATAATTATATTAATTCAATTTTAGAATAATAAATATATAATTTCTTTTTTTATATCAGAGAGGTAGATAAATATATAGATAAACGAGGAGTAGGAGTGTCAGATGCACAATAATATATAATTTTTATTATTATTCTTTATATATTGTAAATTGAGATAATATATATATATGTAGAGGAATAATCCAAGTGTATTTGAAAATGTTAAGAGACTCAATAATAATAATGAAAGCATTACTACTAACAATAACGAACAAAAATAAATTAATAATTAATAATAAATAAATTATGAATATAAAACTAAATTACATCATCAACTCTAAGTAAATAATAATTTTAATTAAAGATGAGAGGGAGAATGACGTTTTTGTGAGAAAATATATCAGTCTCGGAGGTAAAGAAGGTTATCGCCGGATTAATAAATAACTAACTAATAAAGCAATTATAATAGAGTAATAATAAATTAATCTAAAAATGATAAATTGGTCATTGATTTGTAAAGTAATCAAATAACTGAATCGACCAGAGACTAAAAAATAAAATATAAAAATTTTCACTAGTTACGCTAATTTCATAATAGATGGCGATAATGAATAATTAACACTAATTATTTTATATTAAAAATCAAATTTATAATTTAATTGAAAATTTCATCTAACAAATTTAAAATTTATAATAATAATTAAATAATATATAATAATTATAATTAAGTATTAATAAATAATAATAACTAATAATAGATTAAGTATTAATAGTAATATAAGGTTAGTATTACATTTACGTATATTTTAAATATAAAATTAAAGAATATAGTAGATGAAAATTAAACTATAATAATAATTATTATATAATATATATAATATACCCTCGTCAATAATAATAATTAAGATAAATAATATTAAAATAAGTAATATAACAATTTAACCATATAATAATATTTTGATGCACAATATATAAAATAAAATAAAGAAAAAATAAATTAAAAAAGTATAAAAATATATAAATATTAATAGAATATACTGACTTGGAGCCCAACAAGAATAATAACCGTTTATATACAATAAAAGTTTTTAATATATAATAATAATAATATAATAATAATAATAATGTAATAATATAATTATGTTTTGAATATAAATTATTAATCTTTTTAATTTAACATTAAATAATAATATAATTATAATAATAATCATTCACGCATTTACATATAAAAGATAAACATTTATATATAACAATAACAATACAATATAATCAATATTATAAAATTAAATATATAAATAATAAATAATAATAATCTCACAGATTATAAAAGTCAAGATATATAAATAAACAAGTAATATATATAGTAATAAGTTATTTATTTATTTTAATGATTAATTCAATATAATTTATAACACATATAATATAATATTTAATATATTTATTTTCTTAAATATTATTATATTATGTGTGAATGTAAGTAAATTCAATTTATAGTCACCTCAGAATTACATACAATACAATTTATGAATTGAATAATTAAATATTATAATATACTTGAATTATATTATTATATCAAACCACGAAGAGAATAAAATATTATAATAATATAATTTATATCCGATATAGATAATAAGAGGAGAATAATTATATATTTGCCATAATTATAATTAAGCATATACTGAGATTGTATCATATTCATCAAGAATTTCATATGTTCGTTTTGATTAATAATATATAACTATATGAAAAAGTTGGACCCACTGAATAATTTAATAAATTATATGAATGATAAACTGTATAATACTCATATTGTCTATAAGTTAGTAATATGTATGAATAACAACACATATAACGATTCTAGTCAAAGAAACGAGTAGAGTAAACAGTACTTTATATTCTCACAACTAAACATGAACCAGTTTAGCTTTTAAGCATAATACATGATCAAGTCATATTGAGAGAACAACTACTTTAGTTCCGGATAATATTATAGAAAAAGTAAACAGTATGCCGAGAGCGACTCAATGGAAATATGAGGTAGACGTCTGCTTCACGTTCAACGTTTATAAAACACCCAAAAATTATAAATAAAGTTTTTATATATATATATATATAATATAATTCATAAAAGTGATGCGAGATTAAAGAAATTAATTAAATAAATGACCTAGTAAAAAAGATCTAAGTAAAGGTACCTACTATATATAATAAATTAATAAAAATAAATATAATAAATTAGATAATAAATTATATTAACAATTATGTTTACTAACAATTAAATATATAATAATAAATAAATAAACCAAATATATAATATAATTAATATAAATAAATTATAAAACTAAATAATTAATAATAATAATTAATATATATAAATATAATAATAATAATATTAATATATATAAATTAAAATATATATATAATAATAATATAAAATTATTAAGTAATGATAAAAATAAGAATTAAATATAATAATTAAATAAATATGAATATATAATAATATATATAAATATATAATTTAATAATAATATTATATAAATAAATAATTAAAAAATTATTTATTAGGATAATAAATATACTAATAATTAACTACTAGTATAATAGAATACTTATAATAATAATCAATTAATAATATTACATAATAATAATTAAATTAATAAAAAACTTATAAATATAATAATATAATTAAATAATAATAATAATTAATATAATAAATATATATAAAATTTAATAAATAATATAATAATCAATAATTATAAATAAATTAATAAAATAGTTTATAAATGATATCAATAAAATATAATAATATATCCAAAATAGATATATAATAATTAATTCAGAGTATGATATAATACAGAAGAATCCAAATTTATAACAAAAGATTACAATTTTATTATATTTAAATATTATAAAAAAAAAATAATATAATTATATCACATTAGATTTAAGTCATATAAATATAAGGTAAAGAATTAGAATTAGGAATCAATATGGGCGCCCCGGGTCTTTTTCAATTCTGGCGAATGTACTTCGAGAAGAACGCATATCATTTTCAAAATTGAGCGATTTAAGCTTAATGAGAATAGGTTACAACTGTAATGATAGTAATATCACCTATACTTGATGTCAAGTAATATTTGGAGGTAGGTTTTCAAACGCAATTTTATCTACAAGTAGAGTAATGAGTAAGAGACAAAGATAAAATATCATTTTACTAAGTTGTCTAATCGCTCCCAGAATTACATGACATGAGAAATAAAATCTAATAAGTAATATAAATGAAAATTACATTACCAAAAATTAAATAATACCACCTAAAATAATAAATAGGTGACGAAAGAATATATAAAATAATAGATTTCAAAATCTTAAAGTCAAAAACTGAATTTATTGTTTTATTTTTTATTATTATACATAGCTATCAAAATTAATAAAAATAATCTTATTATAATCAAGACTAATTTTAGTAAATTTGAAATAAGATATTTTCATAAGTAACATGTTTTAAAATAATGAAAATATATTAATCTAAATTATATTAATTAATAATTTAATATTAAATTTATATTAGGTCAATAATTTATATAAATAATTAATACATATATTAATATATATAAAATTTATCGTAATTATAATTTTATAATTATATAAATATAATATAATTTACTAATAAATATATGTAAAACTTTACACTAGAGTTTATTTGATATTAAATAGTTATTAGAGATAATATGAGAGTGGCACTAATAGCATATAATATAATAATAAGACTTATATGTTATGAGGATGCTAACCTTAGGTTAATAGAAATAACACAATAACTATGTCTTTTAAAGAACACTGAGCCGCCTTTATTACACACTCTCTGTATTTTATTAATTTAAATGCTTTATTAACGAGATATATGTTTTCTTATGAAGTATGCGACTTATATAGAGGAACAATTTGAGTATTTTAAATTCAAGTAGCTGCTATATGCGGCATTATCGGGTAGTCGAGCCAGTACCTTCAGTCGAATCCAGTATGATAATGCTTGATACCATATAAATCACGTATGGTGTAAATGTTATATAATGTTGATACACCATTCAAGTTATCGCATAAATTAATTTAGTATAGAGTATAAGAAGCTACTGAAAATCATGGTTTTTCGCGCTAATCCACTGCCACTCGTTAGCAATATGGTACTGTTCGACATTTGACTCTTCTGCGAAATCTATGGTATATTAGAGGTAGTATTTTCCCATTTTCTACCACTCTATCTAAAAATTAGACGCCAGTCCCTTACAATTTGGATGACCTAGAATATGGAGTAGTCGTGCGACTACCGCGATTTCGTTAGGGTGGAAAGCATTTTTTCTGACCTCTTTATATTCGCCCTCCTTATAATCACTGCCGGAATGCTTTTGTCTACCGTGCTTACGCGACTATATTGCACTAACGACGATTCTGTGTTCCGGGTCTTGGTTATGTGCGCGATTTTAAGACGTTGCCGGTATTTTGAGTTATTGACTGTAGACCAGTCAATAAAGTATAGGATCTTCAAAGTGTGTCAAATTGCAAATAGTTTCAGTTACATATTAAATGCACACATGTTCCTCTATATATTCATCATTATGTAATTATTAAATAGATGTTGTTAAATTTATTAACTGTTTAAGGTGTATTAAATAAATATACATTTAATATATATATATATAATTATATATATAATTAAAATAATTAATAATAATATAATAATGAATAATAATATAATAATAATTAATATAAATTAAATAATAATATAATTATATATAATATAATAAATATATGTAAATTAATATATAATATAATAATAATAATAATATAATTAATAATACTAAATTATAAATAATACAATATAATAATAATATATAATATAATATAAGTAATATAATATATATATAGTATATTATTATTTAATATATAATACTGAAATCAGATATCTTTATTTTTATAATAATAAATATATAATAATATTTTAATTACTATATTTATTGAATAATCTTAATTCTAGTTTATTATTAAAAAGGATTTATTATCTAAATATTAAATTTTATACCCTAATATTAATAACATAATATTTATTAATTTTAATTTAAGGTAAATAATGTAATATATAAAAATATTCATAGAGATTGGTTGTGTAGTATGATATGTATTTGTTAATGCTAGTTAATGGTTTAAGGTAATATTAGGTTACGATAAGAAATTTAGAATAATGGATCAAAGTCTAATACGATCTGTATGTGAAATTCATTGTAGAATATATGCTAACTCAAATATACCTAGAGAGCGGAGTATATATATATATAAGTTTCCATTAATATATATATTATGATTTTGCTAAATAATTAAATATTATTGCTTTATATTTAATCTGATTTTAAATGTATATCTGTCTACATAAATTGTATTAATAATATATATATATATATAATATATAATATATATTATATATATATTTAATATATATATTAGATATATATAATATATATATATATATTTATATTATATAATTATATATGTTATGTGTTGTATGTTGGTGTGATTGTTAGTGTGGTGATGTGTGTTGTGAAAAGAAACAAATATTTGAATATAATGCTTTGGAATATTCAAAGTATTTTAATTTTTATTTTAGATAATATATTCAGTGTCTGCAATTTGATGAAGGAATTTATTTTAAACAACCGCTACACAAAGGGACTATAATGACATTTTATATGCATAAACAACACATATCTAAACGCATGCAAGTATATCATTATTGAGTCACAACTCACACTGAATGCTATAATAGTTCTAAGTTGTGAATTAGTTTGTTTGTGACTCTCTATACTACGTGTTATATAAAGTGATAAACAATATCTAGTATAACTAATTACTGATCTGTAAATAGGCGAATATGTATATTTATATTTTTAAATAATTTTTTATATGCTAACTGTATTGAAATGTCACACTAGATATGTTGGTGAGTTGAATAATGTTGTTTACTACAGAGAACAACGTTTTAGTATTTAATACATATTATCGTAGAATTCCCGAATTAAAACGTATTTATCAATCGCATCATATCTAGAGCCACTAATGTGGTCAATATGAATTCTTATGTGCAAAGAAACTACCTCACTTAGAGTATGAAATTGCGATGAATTCACAACATTTTAAACTGATGCTTATAGTACATGATAAGATATATAAAATCGAGTACGATTAAGCCTATTAATCCTGGATTATAGAAGCCATTCTGGATTTAGTTGAACAGAACCCAAGAACTAATCTCACGAAAGAAATGCAACTCAATTTGAAATTCCTAAAGCGAAATTATCCGCATAAATCCATGCCACCTACCAGTGCAAAGTGCAATCGTAGGCAAATGGTACCTTCTATTGTGTGTTTACTTATCTAGTCTTCTTGCGTGGTTGTATAAACATAAAAATTTAAAGGTTATAGTTCAAAAAAACAAAATGAAAAGTCAGATCACAACTTTAGCGATTTTTTAGTCTATATATATCATATATTATATATATAATTATTATATATATATATATAAATATATATATATATATAATATATTAAAAATATATATATATATATATATATATTATATATATATATATATATATAATAATATATATATTTTACTTTTTTTTTTTTTTTTTTTTTTTTTTTTATTTTTTTTTTTTTTTTACATGATTACCGACCACTCACGGCTGAGCCCTTTCAAGGAGGGGGCAGGAAATAAAATACAGGAAAGCCACCCAAGCCCCAACCTAACGCAAATCTCTCAGGTGAGCCAGACGTGGGTTTTAAAGAGAGGAAGATTAAATAAAATAGAAAAAACGGAAGATGGCAAGGAGTTCCACAGAACAGAGTGGCTGAAATATGGAGGCACTGCAATGAACAATTCATGGACCTTCTAAGCTCACGCACAAATTCATGCGAGAGCATGGAACCCCTTGTATTGCGAGGGCGACGCAAAGTAAGAGGAATGCGAAGTGACAATCCTCTGAGCTCTACCGTTTGTAGTAACCTTATAGATAAAGAGATAGTGCGCCAACGTGCCACGTGCAGAGATAGAGGGTAAGAGTGGGTAGAAAAAGTAGGGGACAACGTTAATTAGTCTCTTTAGGCGTTTAGACTCAACTCCTAAATCCAATAGAAGGGTGGAAGCCGG
>JABUQX010088254.1:32500-35000 GCA_015478945.1 Trachelipus rathkii
TTTTTTTAGAAAAAAGTGCAAAAAAAATAATTGAAAATTGAAAACCGAAAATTGAAAGTTGAAAGTGAAAAATTGAAAATTAAAATTTAAAATTTAAAATTTAAAATTTAAAATTTAAAATTTAAAATTTAAAAATTAAAAATTAAAAATTAAAAATTAATAATTGACTTTAATTTTATTACCGCTTATCCAATCCACATGATATTTTTATAGTAGTAATAATCTTTAATTTAAAATATTTAATTGTAAATTATTCTAAATTATTGTAAGATATTGTAATGCGTTAAATCTTTCAGTTCTTCTGCTAAGTAGGTGAGTTATATATATTTAATATAAAACATTTATTTGTGTATCATACTATTTAACCTTTGGCACTTGAGTGCCGACTTAAAAAAAATGTTTTAGTTCTTCTGCTAATTGGGAAAGTACACAGCTTTTATTTAAAACATTTTATTTGTATATCTAATTAACTCTGTCACTTAAGTGCCAACTTAAAAAATATAAAAAAATATTATTTAATTAAATGAATAATATAAATATTATATCAAATCTTTATTCCGGACATGGTAATTTCCGACTTTTTAGTAATACATTGACTAAAAAGAACCAGGACAATAAAAAATAAAATTTATTATATTATTGACTTTTTAACAATAATATATTGACTATAAAAAAAAATATTACAATAAAATTTTCTTTTTTATTATATTATTTAGAGGAAAGATCAATTCCCAACTTTTACATACAGCACATCACCCTGACGAATTGGTACTTAAATTGGTACGAATTGATACGAATTGGTACGAATTGGTACCCAAATTCTGATACTAACCTGGAACTTGAAAAGAAAGTTTCTTTTTTCTTTTCTTTTTTTACAGGAAACACCACCGCTCACGGGCAGAGCCCTGATCTAGGAGGAAGTGTGTTCAATGAAAAGAAAGGGTTAGTCATTATATAAATGAAACAATCTAGTTCCCATTTAATTATTTATCTGGCGTTTACATAGCGTCAGAAGAGCATCGTTTTAGTGCTCGTAAAGAAGATGTCTTAATTAAGGATATGGAAAACTATCGGAATATGGGTCGTATATTACGCAGAATTACACCCGCTTTCATTTCACGCAGACGGATTACAAGAAATTATCCAGTTCTTCTAGTTATTCTTGTTCCTGTTCCAGTTCTTCTTATTTTTCTTGTTCTTGTTCTAGTTTTTCTTGTTCTTCTTTTAGTTCATTTTGTTCTTTTAAAGAAATTATCCATAAATTTTCCCTTTGTAAATTTCCCTAATATTTCTCCTCGAAAATCAAAACCTTCTTGCTCCTCTTCTTTTAGTTCTTCTTGTTCATTTTCTAGTTCTTCTTGTTCATCTTCTAGTTCTTTTTGTTCGTGTTCTATTTTTTCCTTCTTTTCTTGCTCTAGAACTTCAAGTTCCTGTTCTAGTAATTTTTCTAGTTCTTCTTGTTCTTCTTCTTTTAGTTCTTCTTGTTCATCTTCTAGTTATTCTTATTAATCTTCTAGTTCATCTTGTTTTTGTTCTAGTTCTTTTTGTTGTTCTTTTAGCCTTATTTTAAATTCTTCTTGTTCTTCTTTTAGTTCTTCTTGTTCATCTCCTAGTCCTTCTTGTTCTTTTTCTAGTTTTTCTTTTTTTCTTGTTCTGTTCTTCTTCTAGTTCTTCTTGTTCTCCTTTTAGTTCTTCTTGTTCATTTTGTAGTTCTTCTTGTTCTTGTTCTAGTTCTTCTTGCTTTTGTTATTGTTCTCCATGCTATTCTTCTAGTTTTTCTTATTCTTTTTCTACTTCTTGTTCTAATTCTAGTTCTTACTCCAGCTCGTCTTGTTCTTGTTCTAGTTCTTCTTCTTCTTTTAGTTCTTTTTGTTTATCTTCTAGTTCTTCTTGTTCTTGATTTAGTTTTGGTTCTTATTCTAGTTCTTCTTCTTCTTCTTCTTCTTCTTCTTCTTCTAGTTCTTTTTGCTCCTTTTTCAGTTCTTCTTCATCTTTTAGTTCTTTTTGTTCATCTTCTAGTTCTTGTTCTAGTTCTTCTTTTTCTTGTTCTTCTTCTAATTCTTCTTGTTCTCCTTTTAGTTATTCTTGCTCATCTTGCAGTTCTTCTTGCTCTTGTTCTAGCTCTTCTTGCTCTTATTCTAGTTATTGTTCTAGTTTTCCTTATTTTTGTTCTAGATGTTCCCGTTTATATTCTAGTTCTTTTTGCTTTTGTTCTAGTTCTTCTACTAGTTCTTGTTCTTGTCCTAGTTCTTCTTGTTCTTGTTCAAGCTCATCTTTTTCTTATTCTAGTTCTTCTTGGTATAGTTTTTCATGCTTTTCTTCCAGTTCATCTTGTTATTCTTCTAGTTCTTGTTTTTATTATAGTTCTTCTGGTTTTTGTTCTAGTTCTTCTTATTCTTGCTCTAGTTCTTAATATTTTTGTTCTAGTTGTTCTTGTTTTTGTTGTAATTCTTCTTATTCCTGTTTTTGTTTTAGTTCTTCTTGTTTTGTTCTAGTTCTT